>JAMKCH010072692.1:0-15678 GCA_023653785.1 Ophioderma brevispina
ACAGCACCAGAGAAAAAAAAGACCATTTTAATCTCCAGACTTGGTTAGATGTTTACATTAGTTAATAGATATTAAAACTAAACACATTAAGACCCACCCAAACCAACCATATAAAGTTTGGCAATCAACAAAATTATAATATTGTTTTTTAATTGGAGTTGAGTGACTTATGTTGCATAGAGAAAAATGTGGCCAGTACTTTTTGAGTTAGGATCAAAAGGCAACAAAAACCTTGCCGCTTTTGTTTTATTTTATCTTGTAAGCTTTTGTGTCAAGTCAAAGTGACAACACTCATGCCAAAAGTAACAATGTGAGAAGGAAAAATATAAACATTTGAAGTGTTTGTGTGGTAAAACAAAACAGTTTGTTCATAATATGTTCAAAGAGCATTTGCAGCTCAGTTCGAAAATTGATTTATAATACTAGTTGTTTAGTGACATGAGATACATATGCTATGCTTAAGGGCCATAAGAAATGAAAACATTTCATTTTTTCCTAAAGAAGGAAAGGTGTAACGTATTATAGTAATTTTATTGCTAGGGATTTGTGTAGCAACAACCGGTGTTTATGTGTAGACCGTCAACACTGGCCAAGATGGCTCAGCTCATTTATAGATTGTTCTCCTGTAAACAACTCAATAAAACTCTAAGCTTGTACTCTCGCTGTCTCTATGATTGTGTTAGCTTTTAATAGATAACTAAACTTTTCAGTTTCAGCCGCCGGCCATAACCATGATAACACAGTCTGGACTCTTCCCCGCCCAGATAACATGTGAGTCCCATTATGTTTGATATCATATAAACAACCCCATTATGGATAGCCAGGCGGGAGCCAAGGATTCCCGGAATATTTAGTACCTTGTTAGTCCAAGAACTTGAATGGCCATATATAATAATGAAAATAGCTACTAATAAGACAACAATAGGCATAATATTCTGTTTTTACAACAACAGCTCCTCTGTTTCCCATTTACATTTGAAACCGATGCAGACTACATATTATCATTACAACATTTTTAAAGTCTAAGAAACCCATAAGCCTGAGACAATATACCTACATAGTATATTAGTCTCAAGCCATAAGTACCGCTATGAGAACAAATGGATCCGTCGGAAAGGTAATATGTCCATTGCAACAGCCCGAGGCCGAGTGACACCATTACAAATAAAGGAGAACTGCATCAAAATCCATCACAAGCTCTTTCTCCGAAATAATGAAAAATAGCCTACTTCGTAAATATAATAGCCTACGTTAGAAAGAAAAACAAACCCTAACAAATGGGACGCGATCGCACAGGCCTCCATTTATTATCGTCAAACTCCACTTCCATCCCTTCCCCAAAACCATTTAAATATAAAATGTGTGTCGATAGCTTGGTCAGGGCTCAGGTCCGGGCGTGTTTACACGAAATCCTGCTCAAGCGCGGTTGCAGTCGATATGCAAATGAGCTAACTCCTTCAATCGTGTTTGACCTCTGTCCTTGCCACTCAGACTGACTCAGTTCATTTTCGCCCGAGTATACCCCGCAAGCACAGCTTAACACGCCACACAAATCATAGCTTTCAGTAAGAAAGACGAAAGCGGGGCATCCAAAGATGCCCGCAAAACGAACCTCCGCCCAAATGACTGCCGTCACTACAATTAAAAAATAAATCCACACAAAGGACCCCACCTCTAAACATTTTGCCGAATTTGTTGGCGCACGGACATAAACGGCCGACTATTTTCGGATAACAAAACGACATATTAAAACCCGCGCTCTCGATCGCAGAACCCATCATGATGGTTAAGACGATTCGCCCCTCGGGACAATTCACTCTTTTGGTTCTTCTACCTTTCTGTTTTAATATTAGAAGAAATTTATAGTTTATACTCAACTATAATATCAAATAAAAGGAATGATATGATAAATCAGCGGTGAAGGTCATTAATTTCGTTACTACTGAAGTTTGGTTTGTGGAGGTTGCGAATATCCTTTTGAAGACCAATGGCAACTTTCCGCTAAAATCGACGCACTGGCCATATCAAGTACATTTAATCTACCAAACGACTCTCTACACCGTTTGCCTATATCTAGAAACTCTATTTTGATCAACTTTTCTCATCCAACAAAAAATTTTGGATGAAAAATTTGGAAAGCAGCGTGAAATTTACATGTTTTAGGATTTAGTTTCAAATTTGCCGTTGCCTTAATCTCTTCGCAGCAGACCACAATAGTTGTTTGCATGGGAAGTGAAAGCCAGCGAGTGGATGTTTTGTACCAGATGGACTAGATATCTTTAGCTCGGCCCCATCCGATCCCCGACCGGTAGTGTCGATTTGGTATTTGAAGCAAGCGGGCTATGCTTGGCATGCACTGATTATTTTGATGATCACTTCTGTGTATTGTCGTGATTGTCACATAGCTACTTACTATTGCAAAGTATGCCATATATTCCTTATACGTGACATGTGTTTCTGTCAAAATGTCCTATAATGCTCACACAACCCTTAACTGGGGCCTTCTACAAACGAGCGGATCAATGTGGGCCATGGTTTGCTGTGTATTACATACATAGGAGTATCGTGTTACTGCACATGTACCCCACACGTATACCTTGAGTCTTGATTTAGTGTAATATTTGGCTCTGCATTCATTCGCTTTTCAGCTTTCGATTGTGCTGCCTTTATTCATGGCGTGTTGCAATGGAAAGGCAAGCGCGTGCGTTTCTAGGGTGCAAAACCTAATGCGCACAGTGACGTACTCCACCTCAAACTTGATATCGAAATATAGGGAGTGCGGGTAGGAACACGCTTCTATCGGCGGTTTCTATTGCATCACACATTGTCACGCCTAATTAACGCACATTCCATTCCGCACTGACGTGCACGCACTTACGCGATAGATTGATTTCGCAACAATCATGCTGTGATGGCATGAAAATGTGCATCGTGCAGACAGTCCCATCACATTCACAAACATCTGGATCTTGGAGTAACCACTACATGATGCGTATCCTGGATGACCCTGTGTAGATGGCCCCACTGTATTGTTTTCGGTTCCGTACATTTCCTTTGTGAACATGACATCTAGGTTGTCTGGAACATTCCGCTCAGTGTTTTCTTCTAAGCCTGTATGACACGAATTTGACGCAATCGGTTGCAGATTTGGCGCGGGGCGTGACGCACTAAGGCTATACACTACGATTTGGGTTTAGACAGCAGGACTCGTCCGGACTCCATTGGCGAGTCCGAGTCACTCATACCTGGACTCATGCTCGGTGGACTCGGACTCGGGATCCCATGGACTCGAACCTCAGGGGCCCCATGCCATGGCTTCGGATTCGCCGCAGACTCATACCTGCTGGACTCGCACTCTTTGACCCCAGTGGAACTGACATTCCCAAAACTAACAACACACATCCTATATCCCAATACTGGTCAAGTACTATAGTTTGATGACACCATGCAGATACCCCATGATTGTTTACAATGGCCTCCAATCTTCTAAAATATTTATAATTGCTTGACAAACCTTACTAATCAATGAACATGATATTACATATCCCAACATGTCAACTCGCTTCCCACTAAGTTTGTGGAATGCCTCAAAATCAAAAAGTCAAAAATAAATTGGAACTTGGAATGGCATGTTTTCTGTTATTGTTTACATACAATAATGCACGAGCAAGCATGAAATAGGGGTTTTACACAGCGCCAGAGATTATGCGGAAAAGCGTGTGAAGATCGTACGCGCGTGGAACTTTTTATAGCTGATTTGAAGAGCCACACCTCTCTTAGCAGCTAGCAGCTTTAATTGATAAATTCGCATGCGCTTAACAAATTGTGTTGCCTGTCAAGAAGTGGTCGCAGTTGACCGAATTGCTGAGATTAGTGACCTTCACACCGCCTGGATAAAATAGGGCACGCTAGACGCTGGGGGTGGAACACCAGCTACATAATTCCCCCCAATCAAGACCCAACATCTGGCAACATGATACTGCTGCGCTTTAACAAATCTAGGCAAATTGGCCCTCCATTCGGCTCTACTTTCAAAACCTCAAAAATGGATTTATTTGGGTTTGAGACTGCTTCTAATTTCAAAGGTCAACACTGACCGCAAATTAGTACAAAAAATCTTAATTTAGTTCAACTGGTCAATTAGAAAAAAAATAAAAATTTTTGCAGAAAAGGTAGAGAAAAGTTTAAGTTCATAATTTTAATCTACCATGACATAAATTTTTTTTATGAAACCAAGTGCAAAGTATTATGACAAACTTATATCCATTAAGTACCAAATGAGCTAATTAATTGTTTTGCATATTTTTTGACACCTATTTATAATTGTGTAAATGAATAATTCATTATAATTACTCAATGATAAAATTATCTATTTTATAATATAAAAAACATTAATTTTAAGGACAAAAACAATACAGCAGCAATGCGTAAAGTGATATAGAAATGTGAAATTTTCGGTTGTTACGAAGCACGTGAAAAAAAAAAAACGTTTAGGCTTATTATGCTAACCCTGTTGATATTTTGTTTATCAGCGATGGCTAAGCTATGGGCAATCTACATTAAATGTCGCACATCTCTTCTGTTTTTATCTTTTCATGTATAAAGAGGAATTGATCAAGGTTAGAGAGAGCAGATATTTTTAACTTACACCAAGTATAAAGGGTCATAAGCCATGACAATAATCAATGTTTTCCAGGATTCCAAAAATCTAATGCGCTTTTTATTTTTTAAAGGATTTTCCCCAGAAATAGCTCAAAAACAATCAAAATGACAAAGTCAACAGCGTTGCAAATATATTTTACTGTCAAGTTATTAATTTATAAAGATATATTTTTTTTTTTTTTTTTTTTTTTTTTTTTAATGAAAGTTTCTAACTCTGAGGCACTTAAGTCTAAAAAGTTGCAAATTTTCTCAGTAAATCAAATTAAAAAAAAACGCAAGGTAAAATGGCTCCAAAATCAAAATGCGGAATGCCACTGGAAATTAAAACATTTGTTTTTTTTTTTTTTTAAAGTTCTTTCTTTTTTGACTAAGAAAAAAATACTTGCAATTAACATCGAAAATAAAAAAGAGCTTCAAAAATTTTGATGGGCGGAAAGAATGAATTGAATTTTTGTCAAAAAATGCAATTTGTAACCGCGCTTGCATCAAATGAAATACTTCTTTTAAACTAATTTAGTTATTTGTTCCAAATAGCAGGGATCCAAATTACCTAACCACTCGGGTATAAGCTCACCTTCGGGTATAAAGCAACCCCAATTTTAAAGAAAATACAGGAGCTAGCATACAGTCGGGTATACGACCAACAGGTGGTACTTTAGATTCCACGAAACAATGTGGCAGTAAATACACAAACAAAATCACATTTTAAAACAAACTATTCTATGGAGCTATGAAAGTAGAGCCCAGATGTTGCTATAAATAACTTTGAGGAATGTAATGGGAAAATGAACTTAATGTTTGTAATAATCTGCTTACACCTAAAGTGTACATTAAATGGTATTGGTGAATAACGCTTCTCTTGAAATAATATGCATTCTTGGATCTGATATTTGCTCCAGTTCTAAGCCCTCCCCGTGTAAAGCCCACCCCTATTTTGAAGTAGAATTTCCATTAGGGGGGTGGCTTAACCCGAGTGTGTCGGTAATTACATATTAGAAGAATATGTGCTGATTTTTTTTTATACTTTTATAAATTATTGTAAATTAATTAAAATATCGTGGGGGTCCCGATGGTTTATTTTATTTTTCCCGCTGACCATGCATGGGTAGGGGGGGGAGCCCAAACCTACTTATCTCATTACCATCATCTGATTTCTATGGTTTTTTTTAGACTGTACTAAACAGGAAGCGAGTCTTGTAGTATGTTAAATATTACGAAATCATAAGATAATATTTCCGAAAAAACGTGCCTCACTTTTTGGAGGCAGAAAAGCTATAACCCATTTCTAAGACCCATTTCTAAGGATTTTACTAGCAATAAATACATATACCCATTTTTTAAATTTTGTCATTTTAAGTCAATGTTTTTGAGTCATTTTCAAAATGGAACGCATGTAGATTATTTCTCATACAAAAGACCCATGTCTAAGTATCACAAGGAAAAAAAAATGACCCAGTGTGTAATGAGTTCTTACTACTAAATTTGTTGGTTGGTTTTCTGGGGCATAAAAACTATAGTTTATTTCTGAGAGTGGAAAAACGGCAAGGCAATTTCCAGCTGGAACGTATGACAAGAAAAATATACACAACCAATTTCTTCATGGGAGTCCTTCACACACAGTGACTATTAAGTAGCCGCGAGTACCCACCCGCATGGGGACCCACAGCGCCGGCCGCAAAAGTGGGTAACCCATCCACAAGGTCACACTCAGTAGCTTAAACTCCGCACTAGTCCACCATGCGGAGTACCTGCATGGGTACACCCATGCAAATGAGCTTGTGATTATTTTAGTAATTTTTAAAATCATTATTTAAGCTTTTGGTCACATAGGTTATATGTTGTACACAAATTCATTTAACTACGGGTTTTTGGTGATGCTCAACTCAAATATCGATGTTACTAAGCTTGAAAAGTGATCAGACGTCCGTAAAAACAACATGGAATGTTTTGGCGCCCTCTATGGTTCCAATGTGCTGCCGTCTAGCAGCTGTTAGGGAGTACCCGGAAGGTCCTCCTGAAGTAGCTCAGAGGTAATCCCCTACGGTGGCGTACAATGGTGCCTTTCAGTCACCTAGCAGGCAACTGCAGATACACGATGATGGGTACTCTAAGTAAACTAGCTGCTATCCTCCAGTGGTTCGTGTACTTCACAAGTACTGAGTTTGTAGGTACTGCTCAATAGTCGCATCTTTCCAATCATTAATTGTACCTTATATCCCAACATCACTTACATAACGTAGTACTGTTAGGCTTAGGCATTTAGGACCTTCTAGGCAATTATTACGCTTAAAGTCCGTATTTTGGCGATACAACGGCCTGACATGGCCAGCCATCCTTGGAAAATTTTCCGTACCAAATAGGCGATAAAACCGCTACTTTTTCAAGTTCGCACCGTGTCATTTTTGCCCCAAATGTGCTGGATAATCCACTGTATTGGTGTCACAAATACATTTTTGATATACCTGATTATTTTACCGAAATATAAATGCAAAACTCCATGTCTCGCTCGTTCGTCTTTGCCCACATGGCCAAGTTACAACATAAAGATAGAGAATTCTCAAGCCATGTCACATATTTCTTATTTTTAGATTTTAGGACAAATAACAAATCGATGTTTACAGAAAGTGGCGACTTTCCATTTAATAACTATATTATTATTGTTTTAAATATTATAAACATTCAGCCCACGTTATGGGCCTTGACCTTTTCAATTCAATTTTTAAGGGTTTTCAATAAAGTAGCGATTCTGTTTAACATCTATGAACAATTGTTCTGGTTCGCGCGCATCACGACCAATCAGCGTCAAGCATTCGTTCACGCATCACTTGTTCCAGAGAAAACATAACACAATACACCGGAGCTTTAAATGTTGTCACTCTTCTCCGGCTACGAAAGGTAACGGGAATGGTTTTGCCACCCTCTCCCCTTTCCTTTATAGAGTGGTCTGGTGGCTGGGTGCCCGGGTATTACCCCGCGGAGTTAGCATGATCTCCGGGGGAATTGCCGGGTAGCACCGCCTGGGCCCACCAGGTAGCTGGCTGCTTCCGTCTGCTATAATCGATTTCTTTTATTCTGGGACAAACGGCGTACGCAAAGAGAGCTTGATACAAGCGTTCATGCCTTCAACTTATACGCACGACTTAGTTCTGCTAATCATAACTCCACATTATGTCCTTTAACATGTTGTCATTACGGATGTGGGAGTTCATGCAATACATACGTAATACCTTTTGCCTGTTCGCCTGTGTTACAGGCCCAATTCAAGAGCCAACGTTTCACATCTGCAGAGACGAACAAAATCACAAGCAATTCAGAATCGTGTTGATATATGTGTTCCTTATAATAATATTTAACCTTTTCAGAGAGTTAATACTACAAATTTTCTCGAAAAAACAGTAGAAATTTCATAATTTTATCGGAAACAACCTTTCTCGTGCAAGCCTGGCTGGAAACCGGCCTGAATAACTGTGACCTTTATCCGGAAGGTCCACCTACCTGGTACCCTGGACCAACTTAATCCCTGAGCCTCTAATATAAACGCACGGCCGTTACAATTGCTGCTATTCACTTGAGCCGTCATGTTGGTTAGTTTCGAACGAGGGGCTAGGGACTCAGGTACTTACTCTGGAGAAAAACAAGAGAAACTTAATCTTGTTGATAAACAAAAAAGAACACGTGGTTGACCCGTGTGCCGTTTGCCATACCTCTGTGCCTTGTCGATTAATTGCTTCCCTCATGCATTGGAACGCTGAATTGATTGTAGTCGCAATTTTGTTCAAATTTTGGATTTTTATATTTCTTTTTGAGTTTTTTTCACATATGTCCAATTGCATTGTATATGGTGTCAACTTGTGATTGATATTGAAAGCATGGATTGTTCGCTCTTTTGTAGGGTATTTGAGATCGACAACGTTGAGGTAGGTAACAGGAACATGTATTTACTGTATGTATTTGCAGAGCTCCACATCCGTTAATGACAACTGTTTAAGACGTAATTTGGAGTTATGCTTAGCAGAACTAACCGCACGACTACGCCCTACTTCGCCCTTCATTTCAACGCGATAATAATTGCCGTTTGTCAAGGGGCATTGGAACTACTTCCGAGGTAAGATACGCATGCGGTATTTTGGTAGTTCGTGTCCCAGAATTAATGAATATCTATATACCACAGTGCTCACTCGCCAGGCCAAAAGTTAGGATTCAAATCCTATGGCTGGTTTTCTAAGTTTCCTTTTACTTAAAAAAAAAAATCACCTTCGATTTCGATCATTGATACATTCCCTGACCAAATTTCTTGATACAAATGTCATTAAATTGCTCACCATTATTTTGTGCTCGAGAATCTCTGTAAATTATACAAGTTGACTATTGCGCCAGTGGGTTTATAATCCAACACAAGTAAAGAATTTACTGAGATTGAATTTGAAATAATGGTTTATTTTTGTTATAATAAAATTGAGCCTACTAAGGAACTAAAGAGCGTTTAAACTTAAATCGAGCTCCTAAAGGTGCAAAGTGCGAAGCATAAAGTTTTGATTCAAATCCAAGTTATTCGGTCAGAGTGGTGTTAGTGATGAATCTATGTTATACTTAAATAAAAACAACCAAATTAAATGTTCCAGAATATTTCCTCTTATATAAAAGTTCGTTTTAAAACAGCACATTTCGCTCACATTAGTCTATTTTTATATATGACGTTTGGAAGCCTTTCGAGTAGAGATTTTCAGAGATTTTGAGAAGTTTTGTAGTTTATATATTGCGCGAATCGCTCTTATAAAAGAATTGTTGCTCGAACCCAGTTTCTCCAGTAAATGATAACAAAATTTTGGGTTTCCAAATACTAAATTTATTAACCTTTTCATTGTGGGCTTTCGGCGAGTGAGGTATTAAGAATTAACCTGTCATTTCCATAGAAAGTTCATAACTGTTGCTCGCACAAGTACAGTTATGTTGAAATATGAGATCCAAGGTCGACTGAAGAAGCCAAATTAATGTTAAACAGTTTGATTCAGGAATTGTTCCATAATTCCATAATATTGTAGATTTTGTACTTTAATCAATATCCAAATTTCCAAACACCCAAAAACTGCTTTCAAGTAACTCATTTATATGAGCAAATGAGATATGTGTGTTGTTTTTTTTCCCATTCCTTTAAATCATCAAATTTAGGCGGATCAATTCCAAATGAAGCTTGACAGGAAGGTGATGCGTGCATCAATCTCTTTTTTTGCAGCCATCTCTGTATTTTAACAGGTCATAATACCTGATAAGGTCTACAATTTTTTTTTATATCAAATATCATATGTGTTTTAAGACCATGACACGACAAAATCCACTTTCGTCTCCATTCCTTTGTGTGAATGCATCATTTGTACAACGTGTAAGTCAGAGGTTGCGATAACCTGTTGCTCGGTACGAAACAAGAAAGTAACTATAAATAATGCTCGAGAGGTACGGACGAGCACCGTACAGTAACGTACCTGCACCATGTAGCTCGGCCAAATTATGACTCTAAATGGAGATTCGGTTCATCCAAATTAACGCTCACCTTCGGTTTGGCTCAGTCAGCACTTTTGAATTTATTACTTAAATTTTTGGACTTTTATTTATTTGAAGACTCGAAATGTATTTTCCGGCCACTACCAAGATTTAACATTGGCTATAATGCGCTACCAGATACTATATGCCAATAATTCAAAGTCCAGATTTAACAGTGAGTCCTTTTTCTGTTTCTTTCTCTAGCCAATGTTTTTTCTGTTCAATAATTATTGTAATGAGGGTTTAAATCAGAGATGCCACTCGTCCGTTTTCCCTGGGGAGACTCCGGTTTTTCTAGCAAATCTCCCTATTTTCGGTACATTTAAGGAAATAAAATAAGTAAATAGAGAACAATAACGTTAGGAAAGAGGGCCATATCTTTCCAAGTGAATAAAAGACATCTGATTGAACGATTTTCCAATTTATTAAGCCTGTTAAACTGGTTTCCGACATTGTTGTTCTCCGACTTTCGGATAGTTCACTCACAAGTTTATTTAACCATTTAACTGCTGTATCGATATCTTCTGAAAGTATTTTAGTTAAATACTTAGCATATGAGCACATTTTTTTGAGGGCGCCCCCATTTTTAAAAAATTTTGGAGATTTTTTTACACGGTTTGCCATTGGTAAATGGCTGTAAAACTATCCTGTGAATGGTTAAGCTCGAAAATGGTCTATGTGTCACAAACGAAGGAATTTTAACTAGAATAATTATTATCGGGCGATCCCCCGAGAATACTTCAATCAACGGCTTGCTGGAAACGGCCTTTCCAAAGTGAAATAGCCGGGAAATGCGCCAATGTACGATGGTCTCGCTCATCCTAGTTTTTGTTTTTAAATAGTTTTCGGGCAGTCAAGTTATGAGAGGTTATTTTCTCGAGTGGCACTATTCATCATGGACGACATAACGTAGCATTTCCAGCTCTGCCGTTCAGTCCAATCTGGAATCCCATTTAATTACAAAATCGCTAGTTTGTGATAAATACGCATTTTTTGTAGCATTCGCGTTCGCAGGTTTTATTTCCTAGAACACATTCCAACGTACTGTTCAAAAATATCAAATTTTGAAAATTGGGGGCCTCTTAAAAAATGTGCCAATATATGCTTTAACTGCAACAGTGGCAAGGGATAAACCAAAAAATGTTATTGATTTAAGCGGTTTGTTTTTGGAAGTTTTCAAGTTTTTAAAAAAATAACACTATACGGACTTAGTTTCTAACAGACATTTAACTTAAATGGGCTGTCGACGGCGAAGCTCTGTCCCATTTTTTCTGAAAATCTGTATTTTAAATAGCTCTCTCTCACAGAAAATATGGAAAGCCATCTTTCAAACAATTTTTGGGAAAGGTCACTTCCTTTAAAAATCTGAATCCCTTGGCCCCTTGCTACACCCTTGCCAATATCAAAATGTGAGGACCGGTTGTTCTTTAATCATTATGTCGAGTTTTTAAAATTCTTTGATCGAAAGTTGTAAGACAATTCTTGCAATATAAATAAGGTATTTTAAAATTCCTCACCCCATTCTAAAAACACTGCAATGGTATCACCAAAAGCTTTTACGCAAATACAATTCGCTGGTTACCAAAAATATAATAAAAAAATTTGTTTAGAAATGCATGAAAATAAACACGGGTCCCAGGAGGGGGCGAAGTCGGGAGGATGGCTTAGTCCCGCCCCATATTTCAGTTACGAGATTCGCTTATCATGTCATAAGCCGGTCTTGGCCAATCTGAATTCCAAATACCTCCAAATCTGAAATATTAGCAAAATACAGGCCAGCTCAGCTACCGAGGAAGTGGCACCGGGGAGTACCCTCCCAGCGACACTTTCAGAGCATAAAATGGCTGTTAAAAAAATTTTATATTCATTTGTGATACTAAATTAGCAATGGTAGTAACCGTACAAATCATAAATTGATCACCTATTACCCTCCTATAGGACTATTGGTCAGGATTTGTATTAAAGTGACAGGAGGAGATTTTTTTAGGATACAATTCTCTCAAATTTCACTGGATCGGGTGTAGTCTGTAGACCACCTACCGAGAAGTTCGAGTTATAGACAAAAAAACAGGTCAAAAGAAAACCGCAAAACTGTGTTGAACTGCTTGCTATCGTTAACGTTCACCAAGAAAAACGTGCTTGAATTTCTGACGGGAATTTCGTCGGCACACCAGAAACTACTAAATCATCAGTTATTACATAAAGACGGCGCGTATTCGGCTTATTCACTTCAGGTGTCATCTAATACATGGTAAGCATGTTAAAAATACGTACAAACCTGGGTGCGGAAAAACTGGGGGGCGCTTCTTCCTGGAAAATCTCCTCATGTCTCTTTAAACATTTAGCACGGAGCTGGAAAAAAAATCTTCACCTAACCTCTTCACCATGCACCCCAAAATAAATCATACCTACACCATTTCCAAATTTAAGAAACATATTACCAAATGCAATGCCATAAATAAAGATGGTGAATATTAATACGTTTTTCTGGTAGCCAACTTCAGTTCCAAGATTAAACATTTATCAGTTTTACCTCAATTGGTTAAACGAATCCATTAACTCTTTTTGTTATGTATCAAGCTAAAAAGTACAATCTTAAAAGAACGTCGCTCCATAATAGCGTTCCTTTAATAAGCTTTCATTTTTTCGGTAAAACGACGCTATCCTGCCCGCCCCCCTCCCCTGGGGATTACGTACGTCGTGCTGCTCCTTGAAAACGCGACTTTTCTTTGTACAGGTAGTTGATGAATTAGCGACAATTATCGTCTGTGATGTGTGCAGTAAACTGATCCCAAAAATTTACGGCAAATGTGCAACTTCACAATTGCAACACCCACGGGAAATTTACAGGTATGTTATCAGCTTTATTGATGCCAACGGACATTTCCCCTCTCATTGCACCTATGGTTTTTTCTGAACGTTTATACCTTGCTTGAGTTATGCGTCCATATGGGATTACACACATTAAACTGTGTTTGTGAGAATGTACATGTACAATATCATGATGCCTTGTTAAAATTAATTACATTGTTCTTGATTATTTAAACTACGGATTAATAAATGAATCTTTTATTTACCAATCTGGCAACTGATATGACCAAAAAACCAATTCACCTGTTGCAGAGCAAGGGAAACATATCTTCCATTGTTTTAGGATCTTGTAAGATAAGAGTTAGCTCCCTTATTGGCTATAGCCTGATCTTACCTGGAGTACAGAGGAGTGTTTGAAATCCCTCTCATTAATTTGTTGTGTGCACATTCAATTCCTTTTGATGATCAATACAGGAGATTATGGTATTAATAGATCAATTAAACCAGATAGCGTGGGCCATCATTACTTTTCCATAATGCATTTACCCCGTGTATCATACATTAACGTAATATCTTGCTTAACTGTAGAAATCCAATTGGAATGGAGGAAAAAGGGAGAAAAAGAGGCATGTGCTTAGAAAAAATTTGTCCATATCTGGCCTATTTTTAGTCAATTTTCTTTTCATTTTTTCAACTCTTGGAAGTTATTATTGATTTGCTTTACTAAAAACAGCAACAAATTCAATGATCATTGATGTTATCAAGGGCAAAGGTCATTCTTGACATCCTTACACAATTTTTTTTGATTCACAAGTAGAACTGCAACAGCCCTGCACCAGGATACTTCAATTCCAAAAACTACTTTAAATCACTTTTAAAAACAAAATATATTCACAAAAAAGAGGACACAAAAGTGGGAATAATAATTGAACCTAATAGTATATGAGGGAAGGTGAGGGTGATACTTGGTTGTCTTATGTCATTCCGGTGTGTGTTATTGTGGGATGGGGTATACAGGTTTAATGGTTATATAATACAAGTAATTTATACTATGTTTCATTTTTTTTTTGTGTGTTACAAGTTTCAGTTTGCTAAGAATAATTTGTATTTTAATAATTTGTAATTCAGCCTTTTTGATTGCCATTTGATGTTATTAAATAAAGTACTCACTTGCTTGATATAGCAATATCCAATATATACTACATAAAGGGAATTCTAGAGGATTTAAATATAAACATTTTGAGGCAAGTCCCATTTTATTGAAATGCCAAAGGTGATACACTTTTCAGAGTGCTTTTATGTTTTCTACAGAAAATACAAAGTCATACAGATGTATACAAACTTATACAATACTGGATTAAATGTCAATTCAATTCAACTATGGGCCATTCTCCAAAAAAAGTAATTTATTTTGACAAAAACAAAAAGTTCATGCATTATTGCATACTTCTTTCAATTCAAGTAGTAGGTCAGCACTTAATGCATTACATAATGATAAAATCTATTACAGGCTATTTAAAGAGATAAATAATGATTTTTTAACAACAGAGAAGTATGAAGATATAGAATGAAAATGCTGGGCAGAGGCCATAAGTCAGTTGGAATTTGACCATGACCCCACCAATTGACATACATTTACGAGTATATTTGATTATACATATGAGGACAAAGAAAGACAGGACAGAACAAAACGAAAAGACGAGGACAATGACAATTGTTTTAACAAGATTAGGTGCAAGAGAACCTTGTTACTATCCTTTTTAAGCTTCCTACATAATATTTTTTAAAAAATTTTTCAACTCTCAAACACCCTCTTTTGTATAAATGATGCAATTTTTCACAATTTTGCTTATAGTTAATCATTTTCATTGAATATGGTCAGTTAGTAAACCAAGTTTTAAATCCGGTTTTGTCCCCAACTTAAACAAAGGTGGCCGGATACAATCTGTTGTGTGAGGATTTATTGGAGCAAAGATCATTGGACAGATGCCCTTCATGACGTCAATCCAAACGTTTTCGGCCAAGTGGGCCTAACCTTTGGCAAAACACGTCACCATGCAGGCCAGCATATGCTGGGATGTCGGGCCCCCCCCATTAGATCTCCAGAGGCTGACGCCCTTGTAGGTTAGATTTTTTTTTTATTCTCCAAGGGTAACAGCTAGCCTCCTCATCGGTTTTCTTAATTAATATAAAAAAAGAATGGGGGTGACGGTTAAGCAGCCGACACCCGGCCAGGGAACAGTGGCGGATTTAAGTGGAAAAGGGCCTGTCAGCAGGCTTAAGCATAGGCTAGGTGGGGCCCGTTTAACGCAAGAGCAACGCAATATTGCACTTTAGTGCGACAAGGTGTGTCCGAGGGGGGGGGGCTGAGAACAATTATTTGAGGGGGCCCTGTCAGCAGCTACTGACACTGCTCACTCTTAAATCTGCCACTGACCTGGAAGGTTGGTTACTGGTTACCAGGAATACAGTGTAGGCCCTCAAAGGAAACCTAACTTGATAATTGATGAAAAGACAAAAATTAATTTCAATAAGTGTGGGCCATTTCAAGTGTATTTTGAAGTTAAGTGAGGTGTCAAATTGAACAGACTTGGCACATATTACAAAGGGGAATCTTGCATATTTAGAGTAACATTGCCCTTTATTGGGTATTACTGATGTTGTAAC
>JAMKCH010072698.1:0-46611 GCA_023653785.1 Ophioderma brevispina
GGAGTTAGGTCTCTTTTACAAAAAGGTTCGTTTTTTGCGATGGGGTCGCAGCAACACCATGACTGCTGCACTCCCTTCTAATAAGAAATTGAATTGGAAATTTCATCCACAAAGAATGAAACTCTTGTTAAACACTCCAAAATGAGGGTGGTTTTGTACTTTAAAGAGGGAATTTCCACTCTCAAAGAGTGAAAAATCACTCCACCAAAGATTGAATTCCACTGTTTTTTTTGTGGTCCTTAATTCGTTTAACTCATCGAAAGGAGTTGTCCTTATTTATAACTCCTCAAACTAATTGGAAATTCGCTCGTTTTTGAGTGATTTTAACTCTTTTAAGTAAAATAAACTATCTTGGAGTGTTTTGCACTTTACAAGCATTTCAATGTTTTTGAGAGAGTGAAACTCGGCCCTTGGCTATAGGGGCCTATAGCCATAACCCTCGTCGTCCGGGGGGGGGGGGTTATATTTTGTACCAATGCCCCTCCCCCCTCAACAATGGGACTGACTTAGGTGTGCACTGCTAAACATATCTTCAAAAGCTTCCATTTAATTGTTTGGGACATTCCAGCGGGATATTTTAGCAGAAAAAAATGTGTGAGTCCCGCCTTCGTCGGGGTTAGGGTTTGATTCAAAGGCGATGGTTAAACGCTCGTCTTTTATACCAAGCTTTTTGTAAACGTGTTACCCAAGGAATTTCGGTATAAACCACCCAATGCTTATTGATAATAGTGATAGAGATGTCTCTTCTTGTCTATTGTACCCAAAATAAGTACTAACATTACTAGTGTGGCATCACGATGACGTCACACAACGTTTGTGAGTTGCTATATGGCATTTCCACAAGAAAGAAAAAGAAGAAAAATAGGAGAAAATACGATTTTGCGCTAAAATAGCGAGGAATATCATATTTAATGAGATGTCAGCTCTGAGCTGAATGATGGAAGGTGATGAAGGGGCTACCGTCATTTTTTTCGCTAAAATGACCGGAAAGGATTGAAAAAAATGATTACCGGGACGCTTTTTACGCATGCTTTTTGGCATTTTAGAGCCACGCCGAGAAAAATTCACGGTGGGGGTGGCAAAACCAATCGCCCCCCCCCGGTAAGACGAAGGTTAAGGGGTGTTTAAACGCCAGTCAATATGTATAGGTATTATCCCATGTAGTATTATACAGCACTTATGCGAGGTTACCACCTCCCCTTGTACATTAACCCATGAAACTTAGGAGAGAAATACAATAAAATATCATCAAAAGCTTCAATGTAATTGTTGAGACACCCTCTCGGTCATAAATTTAACGGGGGGGAAAATGGGAAACGATCCACCTTTAAAGGCAATGGCTAAGGGGGGGGGGGGGTCATTGCCAGCTATTAATACAGTACTTTTTGAAAATGTCCTGCAGAAAGGAAATATAGCACGAAAACACTCTGTATGGCATAGACTTGTAGTTGCCATCATTTAGATAGAGCAAAACTTGCATGACCAGTCTGATATTTTCAGTGCACCTGTTCGCCCTATTGGTGTGTGTATATTGGAAAAAAATACACTTTTGCTGGGACCACGCACTTTATGACCGTCATCTAACTGGTTAATGTGGGTTACTTATTTGGTATCAATTTTATTCATGCGTGTTACAACCTGTAGAAATGCCAAACAACCTATTAAACCTAAAAATAAACCTTAATTGGTGTCATGCACGAAAGTTTAATTACCCAAAATATACACAAAAAATGGCGGCCATTTTGGATGACGTCATTTTGAAACATGTTCCCACAGAGGAAATTCGGGCCAGTTTATATCTCCGAGATAGGTAGGGCCTACAGTTTCTAAAAATATCAAAAATGAGATTGGAGTACGATAGTGCCAGTTAAACCCACAAAAGCAGGCTTCAATCTGCAGGTGCCTATATAGTACAGAACTACAGAAAGTTCACCATTTAAAAGTTAACCCCATTTAAAGATTCCGTCCCAAAATCACTTCCGGTTATGTCATACCAATATACCCAAATTCCAAATATTTTATTCAAATCCGAGATAAATTTTAAGCTGGTAATGTGTGTATGTATTACACAAAAACCATAGGTACTGTACAAATAATTTCAAGCAACCACCAACAAACCATATTTTAGCTTCTAGCATCATAATGGAAAAATCAGCCAAATCTTTTGCAGATTAGATGAGAAAACTACAATGCCCGAATGATGCCAAAATCCTCCAGTTTGATAAGTAATGGTTGGTCAAGGCTGAATATAGGGTAGTGCTCCTTAAACGCAAAACACTGCTTCATGATGACCGAATGTCTGTTACCAAATGCAATCTGAGTAAACACCTCACAATGTTAAGCACTCCCACTAGGCCCGCCAAATAAGCGATCCCTTTGCCGCCTGGGTTTTAGTTTTTCTTACAAACTTCGTACTTGTTTTTGCTTTGTTTCATTAAGTGGATTAAATCTGCTATCATATCCTGTTCAAATGATCCTGCAAATTTTCTTAAAATAGACCCAAATCTAACAGCAATGCAGTCAGATGGAAGACTCGCACTATAGGGGGTTTTGAATCAATCCTACAATGCATTGCAATGTGCGCCTATACGGTACTCTACAGTCTCTCTACTAACACATGTCATACTTGGGAAATAAGTGTTCAGAATTTATAAGCACCACAGACCTTTCATTTTCATGCAAAAATCTCTAAGTACTAGCACTTGTGGACTAAAAGCATGTAAAAGTCCAGGTTTTATGGATAAGAACAGGATTTTGTTAGATCACATGACCTTATTGGAGTTAATTTCCAAAACCGGTGCATTGTGGAATGGACTTCATACAGCCGTCTGCATGCCTAACAGCTTCCATTGACAAACAGGCGCAATCCAACCCTCAACAATATCGTTTAATTAGTAAAAACCACTAAATGTCCCGAGTTTTTTATGTTCCTGTTATCATACCTCCCATTGCCTTAATCCAGGAAAACAAATCCTTCATCGCCGGTTTTCCACGTGGTAGAAAACACTTGGAATTCATGCTTTGAATCCACAACAGTTAACCTGATATCATATGAGAAAATCCTGTTACGTTACCCCCTTTCCCCTCTCTTCCCTATACAAATGGATCACTCAAAAAAAAAAAAAAAACTAATAACACGGCTATAACAATGTTTGACCTTTTCATTTTTATCAATCAGTTCAAATTTATACATACACAAGGAAGATGTGTCTCTCCTGAGACTGCAATCCTTAGTCAATTAGTTGCGAGATGCTAGTGAAAAATACTACATGCTCAGGGATGTTATCCAAGCAATGCTAGCAATTAGTGTGACACATACATGGTATTGTGTTTTTGATAGTTGAACATTTTTCCCTTTAACTTGCCCTGGCTGCATTATCTCCAATATGCAAAAGTGAAAAAATAGTGAACTTATTTTTGATACTCTGTTGGGAGAAACACATTGATTGATTTTGAAAATCACAAGCATATTTTTATGTATACCCTTCGTTCAAGTGCATTAGACTCTAGAAAATTAATACCCAAGACACGATTGAAATTCTTTTCTACAAGATAAATTGTCTTAATCCTATTGTTCTGAAATTAATTGAATTCCACAACCTTAGGTGGGTAGGGCAAGGCATGGGGGTGGATGGTGGGAGACAAGTTCAAAGTGAGTATTATAGAATGGGAGAATGGGGTGGAGGCTGGGAGACCACAAACTATACCCTTTTTTGAATATCCTGTATAATAGACCAAAATTGGTGTACATTTACAACACTTGACTTGATTTCAGTTTCAATCTACCCCTTTACTAATTTTACCCCCTTATTTTACAAAGTCCCCCACATTTTCCCATAGGTTGGACAAAAAATTCATGACATTTCACCATACTGCAAGCCAAGAAGCATCTTCAAACCTTCTTTCCCCCCACCTTAAAGAATAGGATTCCCATTTATAACCCTACAAGTATGGCTGCACACATAAGAATAGTAGAAAAAATCCCAACATGGAATGTGTAACAATTTACACACGTATTCCCATTGAACACTGTGAGCACGCTGGTACCCTTTAACTTTTTTCTGCCTGGGTGTAAACCACGAGCACCGTTGCACAGGGTGCCTAGGTGATGGACATGCAGGGCAGTTATGGTAAACCAAAACATTTTAAAGGCCCCTGCTTACAACTTGATTGCAACAAATCACAAGTGGACAATTCTACACCTCAGGTAATCACAAGAGCTGTGATATGGCCCCTTTAGACAAACCAAAAGAAAGCCGGTAATTGCAGATGTGTTCAAAGTTATCCTTTCCTTTTGATCCCCTCTTCCCTCTAGTCCCATCTATCATTCATAACATCAATCACAGAAATCACCCGGTAACAGTCCTGAATAGAAAAAAATAGCCCCCCTGGTGATTTTTATAGAAGTTACGTAGGTGGGGGTAAAAAATCTATTCGATTCTGTGAACAACTCCCCGTAATCAAGTTTACCCTAACGCGGGTAAACAAACTATTAGTGTTTGCCGTGTTAGGTAAAACACATCAGTTTGTTTCAAACAAAATACCAAGCTTTTTACATCTTGTAAAATTGATCTGGAATCAGTTGACAACATCATGGTATAGTCAGAAAAACAGGATCCAGGTTATCGATAGTTAAGCAATTACTTCAAGAGCCAAGATAGGGCGCTAGTACATACTCATTTTGGCTGCAGCTGCAGCACAGTTTTTCCCTCATTTCTTTTACAGAACTATTGTCCATAGCAAATCTTTAGGGAGTCAAAAAACTAAAATCATGTACCATATTTTGTTGCCGTCTTGGCATATGACAAATTATGGTTAATTTATTGTTTAAATTTATTACCTTTGTTGCACTTTTTGGTTGCAAACAGCTGACCCTCAAACGCCACACGAGTCCTGAGAGGTGAAGACCTCCATAATCACTAATGGTCCTGTGGATAGCAGTCATGGGTTTTCACCCATTGTTTATTGAAATTGACCTACAAATGACATGTACAGGTACAACTTCTGTACATGAGACTGACAACTTAATTACTGTCCTCTCCTGAGGACAAGATACTCTCATGGTTCATATGCCCCAATACAATGACATAAGGAGAGCAAATTTTTCACTTAATCAGTAGTCTTTACACAAATTTATCCATTTGAAATATAATTGGGTTTAAATAGCAAGTTTAAATAACTCATATTTTGGTCCCTAATTCTTACCATAGCTTAGAGCACACATGGTAAGCACCTTTATTATCGGCCACATTGTATGGTGTTACAAATGATTCCATATCTCAGCAGGCCCTCAATGTTGAATAATATTGTAACCTGATCATGCGTCTCTGCACCTTCCATCATCTGGAAATCCACCATAATATGTTTTATGATGTCGCATCACTCCTTGCACTTGAATTCCCTGAGGTGCTGCAGTCTCTCTCTTCAACTAACCAGATACAGGCTTATGCAACTTGGAGACCTAAACTACTGCTGTCATTTGAGACTCATCTAGAGTCACGGGCTATAGTAATAAAGAAAATAAATGTGGCCTTTATATTTCTTCATAAAAAATAGGGAGCAACCATAATAATGGTGTGGAGTACAGGGATTGTGATTACATATTTGTTTGAAAAATTGTGCAAAAGAAATGCCCATACTATTATATTACAAGCAAATATGATGTCAACGCCCATAATAATTACATTTTAAAAACCCTCACACCTACTCTGAAGATCTCATGTTTTATTCCCTTATGAATAAACACATGGCATAGATTAAGGTTTCAAAAGGTTTAATGTAAGTATGCCATCGTCCCTGGTGGTGGTGGTGTTGGTGCAGGGCGCCGCGAGAAATTGCGGTCCCGGGGGAACCTTGGAGTTTTTACGGGCCCCTTTAACAATTTCGTTTTCTCCAGACCCATGGAGGGGGGGGAGATTTTGAAGTTAGCGTGGACTGCGAGCGGCCATCGCGGGGTTTGGGAGCTTGTAAATGTATGGTTGATGGAATGCCACTGTTAAATGGGTGTTTTTTTGTTTGAATATTCAATTGTGTTTATGGAAACGCCCCGCCTTGCCATGTTCACTTTCCACAACCAACCTTTTCTCAATGAAAATTTGATAGAAACAAATAGAAATTTGTGTTTCCCTTTTTAATGAGAGGTATGATACAATTTAGCTGAGGGTTTTAGTTTTTTGTTTTCAATAATATTACAAAGTGTTCATGGAGAGTTCATAGATGAAGCGGCCCGGGGTGGGGTGCAGGCACCGAAAGCCGCGGAACCTTGCAAGTTCACTTTCCAAAACATCATTTTCTCATGTATATTTGTTAGAAAACACTTGGAAATTGGTAGAAGTCACTTATAATTCATGACCAAAACCGTTTTATCAAACAAAATGTTATTGTTTGTGCTGGTAATTTCTCAAACAAGAGGGGGCCTGCACGAAATTTATTAACCAGCGGCGTAGCGCGAAAAAAAAGGGAAATTATGTGGGTTTACGCGTATTTTCTCAACGTATTAAAGTAGGTATCATTGTCACAGGAGGGGGAAATGGGCCCCCTGTACCCCAATGTTCTCTCTTTCTAGCTCGCTCTCTTTCCCTCTCCTCCCTCCATCCCTCTCTTTCACTTTCTCTCCTCTCCTGACATTGTGTCACAACCGCAAGTGCTGAACTTTTTTACGGGCCCCCTATACCCCGGGCCCGGTGTCAATATTCCCCCTTTGATCCCCCCTCTTGGCGGATCTGGGTGGTGGTGTTGGTGGCGGCGGCCAGCAGCGACAACCGGCACCACCACGTATCAATTTCCATAACCCTAACCCATCCTAAACCAGAAACCCTAAATCTTAACGCCCATATGTCTTGCTTACATGAAGGTCGAAAATCACAAATTTGAGTGGTGCATGAGGCGAAAAGATCCCCGTGATCCCATTAACTAAGCCTCATAACCTTTACAACATACAAACTGCTATACAACTGTCTGGTTTTATACATATGGTTACATGAACAAATCACTATACAAGTAAGCCTGTATTTCCCCACAAAAACTCTACACACCAAAAACAAATGTGCAAACTCTGCATGTAGAATGGAACAGCAGTTAAATAGAGCATACAACTTCTAGATAACAGCTGCCGATCACATTTGCAACTGCAACTAGCGTGTAACCAAGTCGACTGTGAGCATTACGGTTTCAATCACCTGGGTTTCGTAGACAGCCCAGCCGCGATTCATTGTGTTAATGTGTGGGTCGCTGCAATTTTTGCCACTACATCTTGATTGATGTGATGCGGCGATATCGCTTTGTCACATTCATTATGCACACGGTGGCAAATCCACACCATCCTCCATCCAGACCTTAGTAGCCGCTAGTGAAAGGTAATTCAAAGCACGTTGGGAGATTTAGATGGTGTGAAACATTTATGACTATACAGGTGTGGTCAATACTCCTCGTACAATATTATTCATATTTCAAAGAATTGGAAAATAATTTGTCAAATTTTTGACACATTTGTTATAAAATTGAATTAAAATTTGATCATTTTGATACCAAAATTGATTAAAACAGTTGACAGATTCTGATCCCATCAAACAATATGGTTGAAGTGGTTATAAAAGAAGCCCCTACTTTCTCCACAAAAACTATGAATATATTGTCATTTAAAAGACACCCAACGGTATCAAAATCATAAGCTTTAAAATAAAAATATTTGAAATTGCAGGATTAGCTTAAAATTGAAGGGTAAGTCACCACCCCCCCCATTATCATTTCCACAGTTTTATTTTTGAAAAACTGGAAATTGTCAGAAAAAGAAGAAAAACAGCAATGTTTGAAATATAAATTGCATTCAATTACGTGTTGCAATTAGTGTCCACACAGACAGTAATGACTAAGATATCAGATTTTGTCCTTATTAGGTAGCTTCAGTCTTTCACAAATCTGTTTTTTTTTTCAATTTTCTGGATCTTAGTTAAATCACTGAAAGTGCCTCTATAATATTTTGTACTGAAATGAGAAAAATTACACCACAGTATCATAAAACTTGTTTAGTTCACTTTATCACATGAAAAAATGCCCGCCTTTGATGGTGCATTTGGGGGTTAAGGTTATTGCCATGTGTTTCAATGAGAGCGGCACACCACACCATAAAATGTGGACTAAATGGATGTCAGAATGTCTGTTAACTGTGCTTACTCTGTCAGGCTGGGGGCTGACATACCTAGTATTGTTCATTGCAAGGAGACTGCAGTTCACGATATACCTTGTTCATATCCCTACAATAGGATTCTATCACATCCAACAGCTACTGAGATACTAAATAAGTCCAAAGAAAGCAACAGCCTGGTTTGAGAACATTATGAGTAACCTTTTGACCTACACTGAATTTTCACATGCATTAGCAGAAAGAGGATCAGTTGCATTATGTAACTCAGTTACCCTCACTGGATTTTTTTTTCACACACAGAGTTTGCTGTGAGCCTATAACAGAAATTCAGTTGTAACCAGAAAAATCAATAAAATAATCTTAAAGAAAGTCTGGATATGAAACATAACAACTACACATTTCATTCAGTCATTTTATAATATTTGAAAACAATTTTGAAGATCATTTTGCTGCAATTTCAAAGCAAAACCAGCACAAAAAAAATTACTATAATGCTAAGTTCAGTACAATGATATCCCTGTCTTAATCAACCTTCCACCCCAGATGTTATAGCCAATGATTGGACAAGGGCACTGCCAGGGTGTTGCCTTTGAATTTACCTTCTTTCAGTGGGAACAGCTTTTTTCAGGGGGGGGGGGGCAACATATGTTTTAGGGGGGCAAGCATCAGATTAAAAATTTGTGGTATAGTATATGGCCTATGTAAATCACTACTTTTTCAGGGGGGCCAGAGGGGGGCAAGATTCCCAATGCCCCCCCATGCCCCCCCCCCCTGGTTACCCACTGCCTCTTTGCTATGTAAGAAATCAATGTGTTTATGGAAGATGGATTTAGACTGTGATGACATAATCAGAGAATTTTTTTACTAGTTTGCCTGAAATTAAAAATACCAACACTTCAGAATTGTTTTTTAACATTAGATATAGAGCGTTCACCGAATGCATGTGTCATCTTGGTCTGGGTTTGGAATGGGGGGAAAAGGGTAAAATGAGGTCACAGAGATCACTGAGGTCACCAAGGCCACATGAGACCACACCAACACATGGGATACTACACAAGACCATTGTATCAAGTGTCATGAAATTTGATAACATATGGGTAACACCAAGCAATCTTGAGAATTCTTACCATTTAGGGCCTATGGGCCTCTAATGACCTTTAGATGACTGTGACCCCACTCTTGAGATAGGTAATCTGTGGGGCACTACCCAACAAAAGATTACATGCAAGTGGCAAGAAAAAGAACAAGTATGTGGAAACAGTGGGAAATGTGTTTAGGGTTAAATCATTTTAGACACAGACAGACAGGACAGACTACTTTGAACCATGCTACAATGTGGTTTTGGGTGTCTTTACATTGTGGGCTATAACATTAATTAGCCCCCACAATGTAGTTCTGTACTTACAGACAGCCTCACAATGTAGTTTGGTGAGGCATTACAGGACAGTACAACAAACAGACTGAAACATTCATGGTTATTTTTTTCCCAAGAGTGATTCG
Source organism: Ophioderma brevispina (assembly GCA_023653785.1). Taxonomy (NCBI): domain Eukaryota; kingdom Metazoa; phylum Echinodermata; class Ophiuroidea; order Amphilepidida; family Ophiodermatidae; genus Ophioderma; species Ophioderma brevispina. Next base: position 9,644 of record JAMKCH010072698.1, read on the forward strand.
GATACTATATAGTCCTATTACAACCCCCCCTAATACCTATCTACAAAACAATGAAAAAGGTCTTGTGGGTTATCCCCACAAGTACAAAAAAAACCACAATGTATACGCCATTACTTATAGAATAACCCCCACAATGTAGCTCTCGTAAAAACAGACAGACAGGACAGACACAATACCAAAGCAATCCCTTTCTGCCTCTTTGCAGATGCACAAATGGACTGGATGAGATAGTATTATATGTCGCCATGTTCTTCATACCATTGATTTCCTTTTACTGCATAGCTGTGCAGACATTATGCTGTTACTTTATAATCATGGCTTCTTAACCTTAAGGTGCTTTTCTTGATTCCAGCACCTTCTTTTTATTCCCTGCTTACTAATTCCTTGAGAAAAGCTTATTCACAAAATTGAGTTGATTCTGATCTGCGGTTTGTGTTATAAGCAATTGCTCATTTCTCATGGTCCCATAGCCACTGTGGCTGTATTTCCGTCCGTTTATGGACAGAAAATCAAAATTGCTTATTTCTTATGGATAGCACCAAATTTGCACATAAGATTAGGTATCCATGGATTAAACTAAGGCTAACAGTTCAGATTATATAAACATCTCAACTTTTTAGTAAGTCGTGGGGATGAGGGTTGTAGAGTCAAAATGGCCCCTTTAAGAAAGTAATTTGAAAATTGAAGAATAACAACATGCCATTAGTAGTGGAGAGCTAGGACCCAGGTCAAACATCAGCGTTTACCCCTCACTACAGAAAAGGTTTGACACTCGGTAGTAGTATGGACCCGCTATATCAATACGCAGTAGGTAGTACTCTCAAATTGTGGTGTCACTTTTTCAATAGTGCCAATTTAAGTTTACACAGGGGTCAAAACTTTTTAAAAATGCTCCAATCATTTTGAAATGTATTCCATATTGTCCGTCTAGTCATAAGGTTCCACAATGTATATTTGTACCAACTAATGACCAATGGTTTTAGAGTTATAGGGTAAAAATGGGCTAACATGGTAAAAAAGGTTTCAATTGCTATTGGTACAGGGGTCAAAATCGAAGTTGCTCCTCTTTTGTTTGAAAATGATTTTTTTTTTTTTTTTTTTTTAAGGATTCTGTGAAAATACGGAATATTTTTTGTACCATCTGCAATGCATAGTTTACCATGTTATGGGACAAAAAGGTTCATAGGTCAACCTACCCAAATTGGTGTTTGACCTGCTTTGACCCTTATCTCCCGTAAGTAAGCATTACATAATACAATATACCTTTAGGAGTCCTCTTACCTCCGGGCAAAAACTTTCAAGTATTAAACTTATAATCATATTACTTTTAATGTTGACCCCTGTCAATTGAATGGACCTTTTTTTTACCATTTTAAGCCATTTTACCTTATAACTCCTCCAAAACCAATGGTCGTAGGGTGGTACAAACATAAATTTTAGAATCCTTATGATAGATGGACAATATGGCATACATTTCAACATGATTGGGGCATTTTAAAAGTTGACCCCGTGTAAACTTAAATTGGCCCTATTGAAAAAGTGATACCACATTTGAGAGTTACTACATACCTCGCATTGATGTAGAGGCGTCCATACTGACTACCAAAGGTGTCAAACCTTGTTTTCTGTAGGGGAGGTACCGAACTCCTTAAATAAGGCCCCTATGATATTCTCCTCCTCCTCTTATAGTTCATACACTCACAACTTTCAAAAGAGACCCAATTTATTGCAATTGCCTACTAATCACACTGGGTATCTGACCTGATTCCAAATTTATGTTGACAATCGAGTCTCGTCAAAAACGTCCTCTTCCAATTACCCCGCTTGGACAATATTCTTTTTTCTCATATATCGTGATAGAATAAAAACAGGATGAGGTCTCCCTTGGAAAAAATTAAATTATGAGAACAGGCGTATCACTGAGATGAGGAAAAAAAGGACCCAAATAGCAAGGAAGTCATCTTAGTGTGGAGAAGAAATTAGAATAAGCTTTATTAGATAACATAATTACTCTGACACAAAGTCTTGATGGGAAATTAAAGTTGGTCAAGCAAAGATATCTTTAGATGAAACGAGGGATCCTTCCTTTAAGCCGATTACATTATTTAGCTAAAATACTAACCCTAAAACCCCAAACAACACTAAAAAACTAAACCCTAGAACTAACCCTAACCCAAGCTAGCTAACCCTAACATACCCCCTATAATTTAATTTGCTTAAAAATGAAGGAATTGTACTGGAACATATATTTGTTCAAATTATTACTTTAAAGTTGCTATATGAACGGTTCTTTCCATAAGACGACGGAAAAAAGAAAACCCTGTTTTACGGGCGAAGCGGACCTTAAGAGTAGGGGCGGTCGGGCGAATTTTTTCTTTTTTTATATTTTTTTTCTTTTCGGGGTCAAAATTGGCCTAAAATAGCCCAAATCTGAAAAAGAGAAAAAATGGAATTTTACAAACAAATTTTCTAAAAAATTACCAATTTTATAAATTGGGCTAAAAACAGGCCGATTTTACATGATTTTTTTGAAAAAACTAAAAAAAAAAATCTGCAAACATGAAATCAGGGTCGGTGGGCCCGTTAAAACAGGTTTTTTATTTCGTCGCCCTCTAAACTCTCTTAATTTTTAAATCACAGCCGAAACACATTAAACGGACAAGAAACAGCCACCCATTTAACAAGTTCGAAGTAGCCGTCCCCTAATTAAAATTACAAAAAGTATCTGGACCAAACTTGCGTCTGCCTTAAGGTATGTGATATAAACACCGCGTAATCAGCAATTGTATCACCCACTCAATTTAGATACATGGAACTTTCTGTTGTGGCAATAAGTCAAGGGGAAAAATGTTGCAAATACGGAGTGCTTTGGCACATTTCACCTTTCTAAACCGAGCTATAACACCTTGGAGCAGTCTAGCAGTCGGACCCTTCCCTTAACAATCCCGTATTATAATCAAAAGTGTATAAAAAAATTCTTGCTTGTCCTTGATAACACACTACATAATCACACTAGACATTAGGACGCCAAAAACCAGTGTAAAATGCGACTTTTAAGTCGTTTGACGGGCGCAGCCTCCGGGGCAAATCAGTTTGGGCAAATTGACTTCTAATCAATTTGCTGTGGGTTTCTCTCTTTTTAGCTCTCTCCCGTCTTCTCTTCTTATTCCCCTTTATGGTCATTGCATGTTTTTGCATTCAATGGAAATGAAGTCTGTAGGATGTCGGCACACATGTGTTACTGTATGTTCCATTGACGCAAAAACCCCTCTAGAGGTGCCTCATTGGTGGACCCCGGTAACTTTCCTGGAACTTCAGGAGCAAGTCGGAGCCTCTGAGACTGGGAACCACATATGTTACTTAAATCCAAACAATTATGGAAGGTTTAGTTTGAAGACTATTCTGTCTGGGACTTAAGAAAAGAAAATATCCTCAGGTGATTTTCAAGTAAAAAACTGTAAAAAACAACTAAGAAAGGGAAGATGAAGTATTAAAAGCATGGAGCTTCTTTCACTACTAATCACAAATATTTATTCAGGTAGTACCTGGGTTCAAAACAGTTCTCAATGCAATCCTTTTTCAAGCGAATGATAAACATATTTTGAAGAGATTGATTGAAAAAGATTTTTATGTAAATATAACCTTGACCGCTTTTGACTCCTTGCCGAGAGCTTAATACACACCATATATGGATTGTCACAGAAATGCACATATTATACCCAAAATAACATTTCCAAATAAAATAAACTTGGGAATTGGACATGTGGAATGATAATCTTACTTTCAAAAATAATTAAAATTACGAAGCAAACTCCCACACTGGACCTTTAACCAGTATCCACTGTTTATAACAAGCTGGTTCCCAAAAAAGAAATTTGGACCCCTTAATGGACCTTTAACCTCAATTTCCCAAAGGTCAGTCCTTTACACCCATGACTCATAAGCACAAGTTTGGTTTGAATTGAAGCAATACTTTGAAATGTGAAAAACTTAACCAAATTGCAAAAGCTGGAACCAAAATAAACTATTATTACCCAATTTGAGACCCACAGGTACTTACCCCACTCATTACCCCAGAAGCCTATCTCTCTCTTCTCCAACTCTCTCCTAACTCCGATCTCACTATCTTCCCCCATACAATCAGTATCAATTTTTAAGCACCAATGGCAAGATTATACGCCTATACCAAACGTTATCACCACGCAGTTTTATTTATGGTAAGAGTCCAATCCTAAACTCAAAACAACTTAAACTACGGAACAAGCCATTCAGTAAATATCCCTTCATTCCGTAATCCTAACAAGTACCACTAAACTATCTCCCACGCACACCCCAATAATTACATTCTTGAACAACTTGCTTAGGTCCAAACGGTTATGGCATCGTATCACATTTAACCAGGACTAGAATTTCCGCGCTTTTTCTATCTTCATGCTTGCCTTTTTTGAATATATTCTTATTAATATCGTCAACGTATAACTTTATGACTAAAACCCCACTTAGTCTCCACCCATAAACCCTCATATATTGATTACTTTGCTATAAGAAGCCTGCCTCTCCTAGAACCGAATTATAAATAAATCGCCTACCTCTAAAGCTCACCACCAACAAATAATATCCTCCTACTATCGAAAAAATATGTCGCCTTCTAGAAAATTCTAGAAAAACAGTTTCACTCACGATAATTAGAATCCACCAACCAAAGAACCCCCCCCCCCCCATAATACAACGTACAAGAAAAAAAAAAACCTCCAATGCCCGTCCCGTCCACCCACTGTGTTTGAAATTAAGCAATACGCTTGTCAAATGGGAAACTTTTACAAAAAATACACAACTTGTCAGTAACCAAAAGGCCCAAAATACTTACATGTATACAAAAATAGGTGATTTCTTTCTTGCTCCGAGGAAGCTCAAGGGCAAGAAAAAAATAGTGATTCCTAGTAATTTTTTTGAGCAAATTCAGGGGCAAGACCAGAAACAATCGAATGCCCATCCACGAATGATTCTGCTTCTTTTTTTTTTTTTTTTTTTTTTTGTTTTTGTTTAATCGTTTCAATAAAGAAAAAACAACCTTTCCTATTCCAATTATGTAAACATGGGTGGCCATCATGATCTGATTTCATATGCCCCCGCACCCCATCGAAAGCATGCCACCAAAAACATAGTTTAAAAATTTTCGAGTTAAAACCGTCCAGGCAATTTCGATAGTAGAAGCAAAAAAATGTGTAGTAAATTGGCCCAAGACAGGGATGTGTTAATTAATGCGAGTGAAGACATTTGGAGACGTTTGTTCATAAACATCCAAAAGGAAACATTTCCTGGGGCCTGTGGTAATGAGAAACTATGAACTTTCTGATACCAAAATCTCAATTTCGATGGAATAAAGTAGGGCGTCTTCCATTTCAGGTCACCCACCTTAATTAAAAAGGACCAAATATTTCCCACGTAACAAAACTAGCTAATACGCTTTCAACTAAACAAACCAAAGACAAAACCTATGCATTACAGTAAATCCTGCCCACTGAATAAGAATCGGACCTATTCTTATTGTTTTAAAGGTATGTGAGGTCATTATACGGCTATATCAAAAAGCCAAGGACAATTCAGAATCTCTAACTATTAAGCTTCCAACTGGTAATGCCGGCTATCAAGAGTGGCTCATCTCTCTGGTTCCAGTACTAGGAACCTTACAGGTTACATCCAGACATCTGTATTTTCAGAAGCTACAAACTGACAGAAAATCAAAGTGGGGGAAATTGTTTGTCAATAACATTGCAAATCCAATTGATGCACGGAACTGAGATTAATGTACAAAGTGAAACGTATTTTTTTCATTTTGAAGATAATTCACTATCTGTGCTTAGCTTTTAAGTTAAGGTATTAAATGGGCATTCAAAGTTTGATGGATCAATGGGTATAACAGTTAGAGGTGCATTTTTGTGATTCTAGCTCACTTTTTTGGTAAGTATTTAGAGAGATGCTGATTTTCTTTTAAAAATGAGTTGATTCCTACAGACCCAATATGAAAACAGGCACAAAATGACTTAAATCTTAATTTTTGCCTCTTAAAGGTGGACTTTCATGATCCTGTTTAGGGTTCATTGGAGATCTTTGTGAAAGGGGTATTTTACCAAACTCAGTTGATTATCATGTTCGTTTTCTATGTTATGAACAAAACGTTCATATCATGGTGCCACATAGGCCACTGTCTTTTAATTTCTGTTACGGACAGAAATAAAAATTAGAATTTCTTTCAAAAGGATCAAATCTGCCCAAAAGACCATGGACCACAACCATCGTTAAAAGTTGGATAATCAAGAATTCTCAACATTTTGGTAAGTTGAGGGTGAAGCTATGGATCACAAATTACCCCTTTAAGATGAACAGCAATTTCGCATTCAAAGGATCCCATTTGAATAACTATGTTTATTTCAGGGCAATGGTATAACCCACACCTCCAATAAAGTGAGTTAAGTTTTACCTAATATAGTTGGTTATTATTGCACAAGGTAACAGATGTTCATATACACAGAGCCATCTTTGGCCATTTTCCAATTAAAGACACTATCAGTGATTTGAAAAATATTTGAATTTGCAGGAATAGCTTCCAAATGAAGGATAAGTCTGTAGAATTCTCATAAGCTTACCTTTTCCAACTGAAGAATTGGCAGAAAAGGAAGCAATAACGGCAGTGTTCCAAAATACGATTCCCATTCAATTACGTGTCGTAGTAAGTGTCCGAACGGACAATTATGACTTAAAGTTCCGATTTGTCCTATTAGGTTGCTCTTGTCTTATCAGTTGCAGGGTATGTTAGGATTACCTGTACTTGGTACATACTTGCCAAAAATCTTGATTTTTTATGAATTTTGATTTTCTGATTTAGCAAATCCACTGATACTGCCTGTATACTTCGCACATTAAGACTGACAGTGCAGCAGCCAAATAGGAGTTTACCATGTGGAAATCTTAAAAAAATTTAGACGAACCCACTCAACTGATTGAACAATAAGTAAGATATCGTTGCATCCTAAAGGAACACACGTATTAAGAATTGAAAATATTATATAGGTAGAATTTCAAAAAAAAACACGAAAAGTGCATTTTTTCATGCAAATTTTGAACACAACTTTGAAGTGCACCGTGTCACCAATTTTAACTTCCTGGCCACCAAATACAATATTTTAAGTCGTTCAAAGGGGCGTGAGAAAATGTAAACGATGATCAGAATTCTCTAAAAAATTTTTCTACAATTACAGAAACATTTGCTTGGAGTTTCTTTTGTCAGATTAGCAAGTGCTCTTTATATTATTTAAGTACTCTGCAAGTTCCTTTTCTTGTTCATTTAAATAACCGGGTTCGGGAGCGAGGACAACAGCACCGATGACTCAACCATACCACGTCTAATACCCCTTCTCTACTGATATTTTACTGATTTGAATTTTCTTGGTGCGTCGGAAGTAGGGGGGGGGAGATGGGGAATCGATAAGGGCCGGGACGGGACCGTTATAGTTTATGTCCCGCTACACGAATTTGCCTGCTACGGAACGGATAACGCACAGAGAAAGAATGAGTTGGGACTCAGGGGAGCCCGCGTTGTGGTTGTACTCCCTACCTCCCATTGGGCTTAATCTTACAGATGTTACTACTAGGGGATAAAGAATGCAACGAGGTTGATGGGGAATATATTTATGTCGCACCGGTACACAGCCGACAAAGTCAAGAAAGTTGTCATTATATGGAAGATGAGAGTGTGACATAAGTGGCTAAATTTAGGTAAGGCATTTCTCAATGCCATAAGGCCATTCAGAAACAAATTATATCTAGAGCAGTTCAAGACTTATGAAGTGCGGAAGGGGGTATGGAATGGGGGGGGGGGTGGGGGGGGGGGGATGGGATAAAAAACCGGTTTCGGGGAGGTTTGGCAGTGAATAGTAGTATTTCAAATTACTGTTCTTTTTATCTGAATTTATCCGCTTCCATAATGAAAGTGGTCGGCAGTTGCTACGTTGAAAATTCAAAAAGTGAGCAGAATTAAACGGTAACTTTTAAGGTTTCAAAACTTCTTCCTACTTACAACACACATAAAGGCTATATTTAAAGGTGTCTGAGTCCATACCGGGAACACATACGTGCTACCAAATTCACAGATGATGCAAGATTGGGTGTTGTAGAATAGATATAGGCCTAATAACAAAAAGATGGCGCAAAATTAGCCATTTTCGGGCAAAAATACAATCCCAAAAATAGAGTTGTGAAGAATTTTTTTTTTTGGCATCGGGAACTCACACTAATAGGTGGAAAATGTGGTTTTTTGGTTTTTTTTTTGTGTGTGCCGCGCGCGCTTAATGCTAATTGTTTTCTTGTTATGCCAGTTTGAATATTTCCAAATTCCACCTTTCTTCTCACCATTTTTTTTCACCTGAGAAGCATGACACAAGTGTAAATATTGTTCAAATGACACAGGAGCCATATTTGGCCATTTTCAATTAATACTTCGCCACCTTATTAATGACTGACAGTTGCAGCAGCCAATAGGAAGTTACCATGTGAAATCTTAAAAAGTTAGACGAACCACTGAAACTGATTGCAAATAAGTAAGATATAGTTGCAATCCTAAAGGAACCACACGTCTTAAGAATTTGAAAAATTATATAGGTACCGGGGATAATTGAAAAACGAGAAAAGTGCTTTTTTTTTCATGCAAATTTACGAACTACACTATTTTTTTTCATACGCGTTTGAGCTAGCGTGACGGACTTGGTGTTCGACCAATTTTAACTAAGGCTTTAACTGGCCACAATACAATATTTCTTAACGTCGTCAAATGTTGGTCTAACTGAACCTATCATAAAACAAATTTCTACATTGACCAATTTTATGGAATTGTGTGCAATTCGCAAGTGCCTTTTATAAGTATCTGCAAGCTTTTTCTGTTCATTAACACAAGCGGGCGGAGTCAAAATCATAACATGAGCGTAAATTTTGCATGTTGGCGTTACCCTTTCATAACGTGGTGTTGCGTACTGCATAATGAAGCCTATTTTAAGGGGGGATGGTTAATATTGTTCAAATAGACGCGATTGTTAAAACCTGTGATTGACTACAAGCCATTTTCCTCATGCTCCTTTCTCTCCTCCTCCTCCATTCTGAAAACCCACAAAGCTTCCTTTACAGGCTTACAAAATTAGCATCATCTGACATGTTTCAATTTTGGTCACTAGCTGTTAACATGAATTTTCTATAAGATTCTCTTACACTAGGAAAGCCGCTTATGTATTGCGTTTTGAATACATTGCAAAAATCTGGAATGCTCATAACTCAGAATACTGTCAAAGTGATCAGCATTTAAGATTCATTTTCCAATTTCAGAAGAAAAATCCAATCACATTTTGTCTTGAAATAGTTCCTGTATTTAATTTAAAATTCTTAATGACAAAATAAATATAAATGTTACAAAAAAGCACACCGCCAGTCCCTTTAAAGTACGCTTTGTATGCACCATTTTCTCCTCATTAATGCGTAGTGGCATTGTTACGGCATTGCATTGATGAAGCCAACACTCAGCTACTCAAACCTTGAATATTGCATAATTTGAGATTACTGCAAAACGAGTGCCAAAATTCGGGATATAACAATTTAATTTTCCACAGTACTAGAATTATGACTTCATTAGAAGGTTTCCTACTATGTCTCCTTCTGTTAGGTATTCCATGAAAACATTTCCACTAAAAGAACTGAAAGAAAAGGAGGACATGGCAAAGTCCATTAAAGTATTGCAGAAGAAATAAAAGCTGTGTAAGTAATAAGATAGCTTACTGAAGAATGCATGTGATTGTATAAATCCTTGCCACATTGTCGGGTACCAAGTTGGGATGGTTTTAAATTGTTCGCATCTAAGTGAGCATCTTGTTGCAATGCAAATATACAAGATAACTTCAGCTTTAACAAATCACCAAGTCTTATCTCATCTTGCCTGACACAAGTGCATACACACATATGCATGCATACACACACGCATACACCATATGGACACACAATGCATACACACATATGGAAAAACATACACTAAAATACATGCACCTGCACATGCATATACTTACAACACATGCACATTCATGCACAACACACATGCATGTACTCACACAACATACACACACAACACTGACACACACATGGCAAATGTGTAAGTTTAAACTGGGAAATTTTAGTCACGTCCAGAAGAACTTTTGTGTGAAGGCTCCCATAAAATCTTAGAGTAGGGGTTCTCAATTATATAACTGAAAGGCCAAATACACCTGAATTCTTATGTTTCCCTTTAATATTGAGAAAGTCGAGGGCCAAAAATCAATGGCTGGCGGGCCAGATTTGGCCTACGAGCCACCGCCTATTGAGAATTCCTGTATAGAGTAAATTAAAAATAGCATAGTCTGTTTAAAAAAGGAACAGTTCAGAACCCTCCAACAAAACTTTGTCCAAACGACTTTTAGTAACCCCCCCCCATCACAAGTTGCAAGACGAAAGACTGAACAGTTCACCTTCACTCAACTCATATCACGACACCGTTCCATAAATCTTGGGATAATATCACTTATCAAATGTCGTCAGAAATCTAAGGTACACAGCAGTCCAATCCCCGATTAACATTTTCAGTCAGTTCATCAGCATCAACTGGTTTGTGCCCTCTCATGATTTACACATTTCCAATGTGGCCGTCGTTCAGACTGGACTGGGAAATTCAGCCAATATAAAAACATGCATGAGATTACTATGCTAATGAAACCAACGGTAAATTTAATGTCTTTCATCAGCTTCAATACCCTCCTTCTCTCCTCTTCATTCCGGACCCAAGCTCCTCTCCCCTCTCCCCTTTTTCAGTTTTTTGCCTTTTTTCTGTCCTTTTATTGTCCTTTTTCCCTTGCTCCCCTCTTTTCCCTTTCTAATTCCCCTAGTCCCAGTCTCGGGCAATAATACACTATGGAAGCTAATAAAACTGCAGCCAAACATGGACATGAAAGCAAAATGTCATTTTGTAACTATTTTAGGATTTCCAATTTAGAGGATTCTATTATGTTTGTATTAAAAATACTTTTGTGTTATTGGAATTATTGAGGATCAGGAAATGGATTTGGACCAAGATGCACCTTGAAACATAAAAGGAGAACCAAAACTCAGTCTGGATTGAACATGTGTACCTTTACATTACAAGGTGCGTGTTCGATCATTCTTTTGGGGACCCCCTGGATTTACCGGATAGTGTATCGAGTTTGATATCAGAATGAAAGCCTGATTTTAATCATTGTCGTTTTGAAATTTGAGCCCTCAAAATCCATTCATGCCAAGATATAAACAAAAAAAGACATAGTCCCTGGACCGCTTGTCGTCGCCTGCGTCCGGGTTGTGATGATATGCCTCAAATGACCTTTGACCTTGAATATGGGACATTGACCTCATAAACAAATGAGGGTTTGCATTAAAAACCATAAACCAAAGTTTGGTTCAATTGAACTTCAACCTTTTCAGATGAGGGTTGATTTACATTTTCAGCCTATTTTACAACTTGACCTCACATGCCTTTGGACCTTGGTATGTGACCTTTGACCTCATCAACAAATGGGGATGCCAAGCCGGCACTGTGGACAGGAGTGTGGTTTTTAAATCATCAATGTATGGGGATATTACAGGCAAATGTTTAACCCTTTTTTAACAACAGACAACAACATAATGAACAGACAACAGTGGACAAAGTGATCCCTATGGTCTTCCTGCTCAAAGGCAGGCGACACAAAAATGCGGAATTTTATGGTTACCATCGAATTAAGCACAGTATGATAGGGCTTTGCAATGAGGCATATTTGCTTCTACCATAAAACTGCAAGTTTGTTTCCCACAGTACTTGATGAAGAGTGTGTGCAAGTGCCACACTCTCATATCTAGTTAACACGAAACACTTAAATTGGAACAATCACCTTTAAAAAAAAGTGCATAGCATGATCAAACTTTCTCATCCCACTTTATCAATTGTGTCTTGATACCATAGGAACCTTGGCCTAGACCATGCATGCACATAACCCGGGCCAATTTAGTCATTTGAAGATTGAAATTTCTTTTGTTTCGAATTTCCTATAAGTGGTATAGAAAAGATTTTTTCTTCTCTGAATGACAAAATCTACCATAATACCAATGGTTAGACATGACATGTCTGTGAAGCTTAGTCCAAAGTTTCTGATGACATATAATTATCTCTACATGGGCAGAAAAGAAATTATCTTGTTCGAGTTATTGAGTCTATAAGGTGGTAATGTAGAATGGTTTGTGAAAGCTTTTTTATGTGCATATCGAGGAGGGTAACATCAGAATCCAAGCAAAAAGTGTAATTTTGTTCACTGATGCTTATTGAACTAAACACAAAACAGATGAGCTGAAAAATCAATAAAACTTGAAAATTGCACCTTTCAAATAGCTTCACGATGTGCACATCGTCATCATGATAGGAAACAAAGAATTGTTAAATGCTGGTCAGAGTTCAAAGCTCGTTAAAACGATGCTAACAACTGTACTGGTAAATTTCACCTAGTCAAAATGTTCTTGAAGAAGCAAGTAATAATAAAAATGAATGAAACATTTAGAATGTGTAAAAATAGACAAGCCTGACACACTTTGGGGCATGCCTTCGCATCCCTAACCGAAACTGATGAAATGCCATTACAAAGAGGTCAGGACTTCATGCTCGGGACAGAATTCTAAAACATTTGCCACTGGGACATTTTCAATTGTGTGGTCACTGAAGTGGAATGCTAAGGGAAGATGATGAGGTCTTGTGGTTCAAACTTCTAACAGACTCCACTACAGCTCGAATTCTGTAGGGTCTTAGAATAGGTTTTACAATTGCACAACTTTTTTTTCAGAACAGTCGGATCCTGTCCCCAGGTCAAACCTTGTCGACTTTAAGAAAGTAAATTCCAAAAAAAAAAAAAAAAAAAAAAAAAAAAAAAAAAAAAAAAAAAAAAAAAAAAACAAAAAAATTGGCAACAGGGAGATATGTTTGTCTGTTTGTCTATCCATTTTCTTCTTTTCTTGTTGGTGTAAGGGACCTTTTATGCTTATGGTTTAATGAAAACATCCTGAAAAAAAGGTATTTCAAATTCAATTAATTGTGATGGTGTGCCTATGCAGGCCGTCAATTTGAGCGGTACCCACAATCCTCACGGTCGCCCAAATATCGACGCCCGAGACTCGACGTCGACGGAAGCTCAGGTCAATATATTCTTGCTATAGTGAAGTCCTGGCGTTCTTTATTTTATTTGGTGACGCTTTACCTATAAGGGTTTTGAAAGGGGTGAAGCCTTGACATGTGATTTTTGAGTCATGGTGATTAAGAAGTCGAAATCCATTACGTTGGTCGCGTCGAAACATGTCGAAAATGTGCATTTCCTACACAAATCCTCAAAAAGCACCATGAAGAATCACCGCCGTCGGGCGGATCACCGACCACAGAGACGTCGGAGCCCGCACTTATGAAACTAAGAACAAAATTTGGTGTTTGTGTAGTTATTGTTATCAAAATCATGGAATAATGTTTGCGACGCACGGGGGTATACACTTACCACGCTGCCAACAGGTTTGAAGCGGTACACCTATTAAGGGTTGTATTGGAAAGGAGTAAATGATAATCTTTGGAAATCCGAGATCATGACTGATCAACGTTTAGCTTTAATGTCTAAACCTCACTGTTTTTTGTCAACGTTTACTTAAAACAATCGATGTGATAATAATTGAACTTGGCGATCAGCTGATTGCCGGAGCTAACCATTGGCTGTAACGTTAATGGACTTTCTCATTTTATTTCCAAGGGATGAAAAAAACGTAAATAATTTAATCACATAGACCTATTAAACATTAAAACAAAACCACTGTATATAACGATAGGGTCGGCCCTACATCAATAAGATGAAAATAAATAACAAAAGGCCCGCCCAGCAGAAATTATAAATTAAAAAACCGGTTCTAATTGTAAAGTACTAAGGACCATCCTTCCATCACACCGCCTAGTCGGGCGGCAAACACAAAGCAAGAGGAAAAAGGCAAATAGATAACCGGGTGAAAATACATAAAACAAACAAATATGGACATGGAATAAAGGTGAGTCGATTTTGATTGCTGTTGAAAATGATAACCTATATTCCTATCAGCAAAGATCGGTGCAATTAGGACATGAAATATTTTCCACCTCTGTTACCAAAATCCGACTCGCGAACTGAATTAAAGAACGTAACCCCAATCCACATGGGCGTAATGGCCGTCCATAGTCGACGGTTTTCCCACTTCCTCTCGTCAGGGTTCCATCCACTTTCCTTTTTGAGCTGCTATTTTCTCTCTCGATACTTGCTTCCAGGTTTAACTCCTTACTAAAAATTTAGAATTACTATTTATTCTTCGTATTTTTTAGGTTATTTTTTCGTTTTTACTTAATATTGCGTACACTTGGGTGTTATTAATTTGCCGTTAATCGTACTGTGCTTGAACGATCTTGTTGTGAAAACTGGAGCTTGATGTAAAAACTGTCAATCACGCGACGTATTGCTTTATGTGTGCCGCTCTAGCCGAAAGCACATTCGATGGTCTTGTTTGCCGCTTGATCCTGGAAGACCCCATTCTTATTGATCCGATTGTTGTGTTTTAGCTTCAAATATTATGAATATGGGGAAGTTTTGGACAGCATTTAATGATTTTTTTCCCGGCTAATTCAGTCAAATGTTTGAGTTCATTCAACCAGAGAAGTGGTTCATTTGAACGAATGAATTACTGGAAAATCAACTTGCAACAACCCGACGAAAATAAACGGCTTCGGGAAAATAACGGCTTCGGGAAATGCATAATTTGAATCACACAACCTTATGTAGGGCCCTCGTAAAGAATAACATAAACGTTTCAGCAACATCAACGGTAAATCTTGATCATTAGCTCTCATTTTAGGACCAAGGATTATCATAGCTAACGTTTTTTTCAGGCGAATAGTTTAACAGCAAATAAAAGTAAATTTTTATTTCAACACGTCAGGACTTCCGTTACCCCGGAGATTACCAGTAATGTTTGCGATATTAACAGTGAAACGGCGATACTGTCCACCCTTAGACTTAGTAAAAAAACCTTTCCAATTAAAAATATTATTATATGCTTGCAAATATCCTAAATGTCAAACAAATATTATTCAGCAATGTTGTGAATAATGTTTTTGTTTCGTAATATACCTATACCTCAAGCCTATGGAGAATATACTTTGCCAAAAAGAATAACAATTCAATTGAAACTATCAATAATTCTTGATATGTGTGTCATCCTGCACATACACATATATACATACACACTATACACCTACACCACCATAACAACACACATACATATCCTACATACAAACATACATGCGCGCCCCCCCACCCCCCACACAATGCAAACGCAAAAAACTTTGGATGTAATTTCACTCTTGCCGTCCTCTGAAATCACACAGACAACCACGCACACTACACACACACACATATATTCATACACACACAAACTCCACACACGCTCGCACCCACAACCGCACATGCACAACGCACCAAATCTTTAGACTGTAGTGTTTTCACTCTTGGAAATTGAATTTCACCTCTTGGAATTTCAAACCCCAAGAGTGAAATCCTCTGGGAAAAAATCCTTAAAAGCTTTTGTAAACCACGCAAAACATGTTTTTACAGGTGTAAGGAGTTCACAATTTCGTTAAAGCATGTAATTTTACACACACATAATTTATATCCATGGGTATTGTCCAAAATGTATGATCAAAATGCAACATGTTCATTTTTAGTGTACATTTATTTATAAACACCATGTCAAAGCTAACAATGCAAACAGCTGGAACTTGTCTGGAACAAGGAACAGTTTAACAATAGATCGTGTTTTTTAACAGTTACAAGAGTAAACAAGATTGTAGTTAAAACAGGTTTTGTATACTATTATAATCTTTGTTTTTTTATTGTTATAGACAACAAAATGTATCTAAGAACATGGATTAAAACAAAATATAATATTTTTACAATATTTTTATAGAGAGTTTTTTTTTACTTTTTTTGTTTTTGTAAGAAGTGTGGAATTCAGGATTTGATCTTAATTGTAGTCATGGTCTTGTAATAATTGAACCTTGGTGAAGTATGATTGTGAAAGAGACGAAGTTTGAAATACATCAAAAGCAATAGTGAAGGTGAAACCGTGGGGAAGCTTAAACTATGCAATGGCAGTATGATGAATCAGTAGTGAAGCTTGAACTATGTATTTTTCAGTATGGTGAAACGGGGGTGAAGCTTCCAGATCTGCCAAAATTTGACAAAGTGAAGCGTCACCTTGGAAATAAATCCAAGGGTGAAGCCTGGCCTAACAAATTTGCAGATATAGTGATATACCGTGACTTTGTTTTTTGTAATCAGTGAAGTAGTGTTGCATCCTGACGAGATAATTTGCCCCAGGTGAAGAAAGGGATGACGTGAGGAGGGTGGGTTCACGCTTCAAATTTGGAACGCCGTGCATATTTGTCATGACCCGATGTTTATATCCCGGTACCCTGTATGTCACTGTCATAATACTGAAAAAATGGTCAAATTGGAATTTCTAATTTCCAATAATGCCCCCATCCGTTTCAAGCTGATTTTCCCGGGAGAGAGGGAAAGAATACAAGGAAGAGAATATAATCCAATGCAGATTCAAACTGGAGAACACTCAGGTTCCAGGCCAAGAACTGGGAATGGCAAGCTACAAGGGGAATACCAAATACTTAAAAGGCACATTTGTGATTTTAGAACCTTCTCTTTGCAATGGTGCATAGAAGCCCCAAAAAGTTGAATAGGGTCAAAGTTTAATTTGATTGGTGTGTTGTCATTTTACTGTAGTGTTGAACTTGCTCCCATGGCAATTGTCTTCTTTTCTTACACCGCTTTCCTTAAAAGGTGTACTTTGTTATTTTACGACTGTCTTTCTCAGTGTGTTCATAGATATTGTACAAACAAGTTGATTAGAAGTCAAATTTCATTGGATTTTATGTGTATTTTGTGTCATAAGCATTGTTTTGTATTATATAATGCACAAGTTCTTTTTTCTCTGCCGAAATACGCCCACTTCTGCCAGAAAGAAACCATATGACAACGCATAATGGCAACTCATAGGTCCACAACACATACAACAACTAACACGACACTTATATGTGATTGCCAAATAGAGAAAAGGAACTGTGGCAGTGACTTATTGTAATTCCAGAGAGAAATGAACAATGCTGAATTCTCAAAAGAAGACCAAATCTACTAATAAGGTTAGGCACTTATATCATACCTTAATTAAGCCACAGGATTCCCGATGCTGTCAAAATAGCAATTTTGTTTTATCCATGACAAGTTATGAATCAGAAAAATACCTTTAAAGAGACAACTGGCACATTTGAAAAATAGTGCGCCCTCAAGATTTTTCAAATGATATTTTTGCATGGTTGTAAAAGCTTTTTATACAAGCCCTCAACCCTAAATGATTAAGAACCCAAATCAGCTTCTATGGGTAAACGAACCGATTTTGTAATTTAACGTCGCTCGGCGACGTTTAAATTCAGCAGACGAAAAAATGGCGTTAACACAAACCACACCGCCGTAGCATGTTTTCCCATGCTCATGCACACTTGTTTGACCGGTTTATGAGCTTTGTGGTTTTAAAATTTAAAATATTTCCTTTTATGAGTTATTTTGATATACACTTTTTATTAAAGTTATGGAAAACGTAACAAAGTTGGCCTCACAAATTACCTGGATGTGTCTTTATCCTCATATCAATGTCCCTATCTGTTTTTTTGGTAGTTATTGTCTATGTGTAAATATCTCTGTTCTTCCATGGCCCTAAGACTACCATTTGAGAGTCAAATTGAAAAATTTCATGAATTTGTGAATGTGCCAGTGCCGCTTTAAGTAATCACTGATACTACAATTCAAAATGGACAAATCCAAGTTATTTGAAGCCTCCAAAGACAGTTGGGACATACGTATTAAGTCCTAAGACTCTGTATTGTATCCTGGAGGATGTGGAACATTTGTTTTACAACAAGCTGACACAGAGACTAATGTTGGTGTCAATAACAGTATACCGCAACTGTCCTCCCCCCCCCATCCCACCCAGGCTGTGAGAATGTCTCATTGAATGCAATATCAAGCAATGCTTAAAACACTTGAGATAGTTGACACAATACATGGTTTCTCCACGTACTTTAGTAATATGTTAACAATAGCTTCTGCGTTATCTATGGTTTCATATCACCCAGTGCTATCACTATTTTAGTGTAAACTTGGCTGTACAATCAATTGTAAAAGACAAAGTTTCCCCATTTTCTCATAAATCGCCGTTCGTTTTCTCTTTTCCATATTTATGCCATTCTGGAAAACTTTCAATTTTCCTTAAACTAAAAATGCAACAACATTGTTTAACTAGAAACAGACCCAAAAACGATTTAGTGAACTCGGCAAAATGAAGCTTACTAAGCTAATTTCAGGAGATTTTAATGCATTATGCAACTAAATAGTATAGATGAATTTGACCCATTATTTTGTTAAAAATCGGAGATACACTGGAACACATCCCAAGTGTTTTTTTTTTTCAGGACATTCAGGTTTTCTCTCCAAATCCGTGTTCTAATCTCGCGCAATTTTCTCCGTTTTTCGTTAAATGGAAAACTTTTGGTAACTTTACAATCATTGTCCTACTTAAAATATTCATTGTTTGGCCTGTATGAATGTCACGATAATACATCACAGAGGCTCAAAACAATACCTTATTAGAAATGTTCTTTATAAATCCTTCACTGTCATACACTTTTTTCACTACCCCCTCTCTCCCCACAAATAACCACTTAGTATTAACATTTTTTCTCGGTCACATCCGCAGCAGTGAAAAATACCACGTATATTACAATAATTCAAGGGTAATTAGTACTTCTAATCAATTGCCAACCACCCCTAATCGCTCTAACCAAAATACCAGCACAACACCGTAAACAGAAGCCACATCCGCCTTCAACCGCAACAGTCGCCGGATAAATTTCAATTCATCGCGACTATTTTTTGCATCCGCCCAGGATTAGGATGGTATTTTATAGTAAAGTACAGAGGCCTAGTACATTATGTAGACTGATGACAGGGCATACTGGTAACATCACATCAGCTGGGGGGTTGAGTTGCTGAAAGTCGGATCAAATAGTGATAGGGGAATCTTCTTCAGCGGTCGTGAAGGTGTGAAATTATCCTGTGGCCATGAACGCAGAAGATGCTTCATTCAATATTCTCATCTGTAGCATGGCAATCTTATGGAAAACAGTGGGGGCTTTACCTCTGTGTGCGAAAAGTGTAGCGTTTTTATCAGCGACTTCTACGACTAACTAACGTAGAGGAATTTCAATAGCTACAGACCAAAATATGCATTCTTGTGCTGAATTCAAAGTATTTCATATCTGTTCCAACTATGATTATAAAATATATGCTCTACGTTTAAAAAAAAATAGGAGGCATCAAGTTAAATTGAGTATCACACACAAAACGTTAAATCCGGCTATTTTACCAACGTGACCACTGTTTGTGAGTAACTGTGTCAAGTTATGAAATTATGAATGAACTTGTCTACTGTTGACTATCAGTTTAGTATCAATATTGGATATCATACATAATTAGTCTCCAAACCGTGCACTGCTGCGTGATTAACATGCAATGCGAGCGGATGTGGCAATTTTTAAACCCTTCACAATGCATTGCGAGTTTTGCTGATTCCCAATAAGTTTCAGTTTGGATCCTTGACACATGTACAGAGATAAAGTCTTGAGAATTTTTTATGACACCCTAAGACTTCAATCTGTTTCACAGATCAAAGCTCACTGGAAACCAGTGAATCTCACAAAACATTGTGGTGAGTGTGAAAATAGTTGTTGTTTAGTCAAGAACATGCACATGTACATTGTATTCAATGAGAATCAGGTCTCACAAATATTATCTGTCATTCACAGAAATACCAGGCTGTATGGCAAAACTTTCCTTTTAGGCTCATAGGATGTTTTGCATGTTTGAGGGTAGTCGTACTGGCACTAGATTCATGCACTGTTATCCATGCGTACTGCGTAGCTCACAGATGCAGGATCTCATAGCCAACGTGCAAAGTATGAGGCAAGGAAGCCACGGGAGTCACTCTAGAGCCAGCATTACAATGAATGCATGTTCATGACCATATACTGATCCACTGTTTCTGCCACATTTACTATCCTGGAAGAAAGACTTCAGCAGGATTGCATAAGTTTTTTCTTCTCAAGGACTGAAGTTTAAACATTTCCTCACATAAATTCCCACAGGATATGTAGTACTTCATAGGATTTCCTCAGAACTGCCTGTCATTCTAGGAGTAGTGTCATTTCCCATACATACTTATGCGCATTGTCACACACAGAATGGATCCAAATACCACAGATACTGAATAAAACAAAATACTTCATCCAAAATGAAGCTAATGACATGGGATGGCTCACAAAAACCCAGACCTTTCTTTACATGACATTAAAGGTTCCCAGGAAATGCAATAAGAATTGATGCGGTTTGTGTCAAGTCTACAAGGAGGGATGAGAAAGCATTTAATATTGGGTTGGTGATGGCATTTCATTCAGTGAAATATTGATTTTTCAGAGAGTAATAGAAATTCAGGTGACTGGTGTGAATCTATTCATTGCAGGACTGAAAATCAATACTTTCACTAATGATGTCACTGGCAGGGTATTCTTTTTTGTGGCCCTGTTTATGGAATGGCAGTCCCGTAAAGATTTGGAGTCGGTTTATCATTCATTTTTGGGACCTTTAAGCATTTTCAGTGACCCTAATTAATTAAGCCTAGTTAAACCCAAGGCAGCAGGGTTTTTTTTTTTAGAAGGAGTATAACTCAGAAACAATAGTACAAGTACACCAACCATGTACTCTACTACAGATAGCACTGTTAACACAATACAAGATGAATACTGAATATAAACTGATGGCGGCATTACTACCCCAACTGTGAAAATCCAACTGATATTTTACTGTTATATGGCGGAAGAAAAATCAAACTAAATAATAAATCACTAACTGTTAAACACCAGAGTTGTTGACATAATTTAACACAGTCTGCCCTATGCACTAAAATTTATATCAGAGCATTTCAGGTTCACTTCTATTTGGACATTAAATTTAAATAAATGTCGGTGAAAGAGAATATTCGGTATACACAATGGCTTGATATATTTTCTGGATAATTCCTTGATGTGTAATGTGATCTCCAGAAGGAAACATTATGATGTGGGCCACTGGTAGTCTCCTTCTACAAGTTCAGAAATAAATTACCTCTTTATATTGGGTAAGCTTAATTTTTATTGTATTGATCTATGTGGTCAGGTATTTACATTGATTACTACCGACTGTCAATGCTGTCTACAGAAGATAGCAGTGGCTTTCTTCACAAGACAACTATGCCTGGTTAATTGTATCAGTAAGGCCAATAATGTCATCTTAAAGAAATATGGATGCTATACAAATAACAGAGATGCCTCTGGAATTGATACTTTCTACAGAAACAGACTGACATCTATATATAACAGAAATGTCATCCAAAGAGGAAAATGATGTCACTTTCCAAACTATATAAACAATCTGCTGAAGGTAATGATGCTATCTATCGAAGATAGCAATGCCATCCACAGAAGATAGCAATGCCATCAACAGAAGGTACATTCTATTTCTCTCCTTGGTACAGTGACTTGTGAGAACCTGACAAGTTTTAGTGCAGGTGGAGAGGTATGCCATCTTTGTACACTCCTGTAACACATTGCGCTGACATCACTGGAGGAGGTAGGGAACATAGTATAGCATTTTTGTGCTATCTTACAGAGAGATAGGCAAATGCCATTCTAGCAGAGTATAGCAATGCAATTAACAGAAGATAGCAATGCCATCTACAGAAGGATGCAATTCCATCTACAGAAGATGCAGTGCCATCTACAGAAATATAGCAGTGCCATCAAAAGATATAGCAATTCCATTTTAAAAATGATAGCAAATGCATTACAGAGATAGCAATGTTATTTACAGAATATAGCATGTTCTCTACAAGAAGCTGCAAGCCCATCTACATAAGCTGTCAATTCTCTACAGAAGGCTTCAATGCCATCTACAGAAGGCAGCAATGCCACCTACAGAAGGCTGTAATGCCATCTACAAGAAGGCAGCCATGCCATCTACAGAAGATAAGCAGTGCCATCTAAAGATGATAGAAATGCATCTGAAGCTTGATCTGGAAACAATGCATGGCAGAAGATAGCAATGTTATTTACAGAAGATAGCAATGCCCTTCTACAAGGCAGCATTTCATCTAAAGAAGGACGGCAATGCCATGTCACAGAAGATAACAATGCAATCTACAAGAAGATAGCAATGCCACCTACAGAAAGTAGCAATGCCCTCTCATCGAAGGTTCGCAATGTTATCACAGGTAGACAGCGCAAATACCATTAAATAAGTTGCAATGTGCCATCTACAGGAAGATAGAACTGCTATCTACAGGAAGGTTTTGCAATGACATCTACAGAAGATAGCAATGCCAGATACAGAAAGTTACCATTTGCCATCTACAACACATTGCAATGCCTTACAGATGAATAGCATGCCATCTACATATGATAAAAATGCTGCCTACAAAAATAGAAATACTACAAACAAGAGTAGCAACTATATAAGAATAGTGACTTTTCCAGATTCTTCAGCAAAAGTTTTATGGATTAGGATGAGCTTTAGCACTATCTCAGTGTTAGGGTTAGTGTGTAGAGAACTGTGGGTTTAGGATGTTAGTTTTATAGTGAGCGATAACAGCGATAGGATAGGTTTTAACATGAGTACCCATTTCCATCTTACGGTGTCATACCCTTTGAGTAAAATAATGTCACTCTTGAAATTGAAGCTTTCAAATTTGTTTAAATGTATGTTTCATTGCAGAATGTTAATAATTTTGGTGAATGTTGAAATAATGATAATGCACTGTTCCATTATGAGAAAATTGAAACAATCAAAATTTGAAAATAAATAACTGATTACGGTTTTAAGCATCCCGGCATGACGGTAATTTTGTTGATATGAATACTGTTTAAATTGTAGACATGTATCTTTGCATTCATTGAATTCATCCAATTTCTTGCACATTATGGTAAAATCCAATTGTTTGAAGATGTGCCGCTGTGTAAATTATGTATTTGATGAGAAAAACACAATTTGGAAGCAAAGAATTTATGCTTTCTATATATTTTTTTAAATATAAAACATGGTAAAAGCATGACATTTATTATTTATACGACCCTAATCCAAATTGCTCAAAATTAAATAACATATCCATATTTTATAAAAGGGCACTCCTTGTCGAAAAGTGACACAAAGGCTAAAATGTAATGTTGAGGAAATGTTTGAAATGACCCGAAGCATTTTACACTAATTTTGTTGAACTAAAAGATGGAAAACATGCCATAAACAATTCACCGTCCAATCCCTAGAAAAATAAAGCAATTTTTGAAACCATCCTTCATTCACGACGTGGTGGATAACTTTCTGTTTGTCGGCATTCTGTGTGATGTCATGTTTGTTTAGCTAGGAATACCGCTAGGACTCCTTAGCGTTTGCTGTACCCCACTAATGGATCAGCAGTAAAAAACAATGTGGGACACATGGAGTGGTTATTCACACAGCCCAGACAGTCATGCGTGATCATATGGTGAAATATTACACTCAAATGCTCGCTATGACCTAAAATCTTACATGTCAGTTAGCTTGAAAATTTTGGTCATCTGTTCTGTGCTGTTTCACTACACAGAGGGCCGTCCGTATGCAGGATTTATTTTAGGGGGTACAGGATTCTGAGAAAAGTGGATTCTAACCACCCCTAAAATGGTTCGTTTTTAAAATCTTATCACCAAAAAGTGACTTTCTGTCAAATTTTCTTTACAATCATAAAAAAAATCAGCCCAAAAAGGTGGACCTTTTGTGGAATTGGGGGAGGGGGGTGACCTAACCAGGGGTGGCGCCAGGATTAAAATTCATAGGAGAAGTGACGAAAACAATACAAGATTAACTCATTCCAGGTTAAAAAAATTTTTGCTTAAAAACCTGTTTTTCTTGAATTTTTGAAAAAAACTCGTGGGGGGGGGGAGGCTTGCCACCCTCCTGGTGCTTGATGCCCCTGACCTCAGCCCCCTGCACACCATTCATGTGTGCTGGCCTGACTCCAACACTCACAGGGACAAGCCAGATTGGGTTAAAAAGAATGTACTTTAATTTAGGGGAGGCTCTCATGTTGTGTAATTTGAATGTTAATTTTCCAAGTCTTTGGTGCAAAATGGACATATCTTTTACAAACTAAAAGAAGAATTTCAGGCCAAGCTAAACACTAAAAATGATCATTTTGACTTGCGATTGGAATTTTGCCTTTTCACTCTTCCTTAGCACTATTAGTAGGAAAAAAAATGTTAATTTTAATTACATTTTCTGCAGAAAAAAATTGGGGTCACCTTACAAATGAAAGAAAAATATGTCATTTTTAAATTGCCTACAGTTTTTCTTATTTGTTGGTTTTTGTGGGTTTAATTTTAATTATAAGACTTTGGGAAGAGATTATAAGCTCCCAGCCAGTATATGGGGGGTATCACAAGGTAGTGAATTGAATATTTGTGATTTTTTTTCAAGTTAAAGAAGTTTGTGTGGATATAAGAGTAGAGTTATTCTCTCCAGCTGTCTGACCTGAAAAAGATGGAAGCATCAACATCTGGTTGTGTTTTGTCCCTTTAATCAAGTAGTATTCTCTGTTTTTCAGTAGGCATTAATTCTCCATGTGTCACTTAAACAGACAGTATTATAAGTTTACTGCAACACAAAGGAATTAAGTCCGGTGCCCAAACTCGGTCAAGCAAAGTGGCCAAAGACTCTCCAATCAAACCAAATTGCCCCATACACCATCTGCTTTGACCTTTTAAAAATATAATATCAGGCTGAACATACGCACCAAACAAGCCAATCGGAAGATGGAGAAAAGAAATTCCTTACAGGCCCATACATTAGAGAGAAAGCCAGGAGAGAAGGAAAAAAAATTTTGTCCACTCTGGCCTTTGTATATATCTCTGCCAACTCGCTGGTCATTTCCAAAATTTTTCTGGGTACACATCGCGATAAGCAGTGCGCTCGATCATAAGAGTGCAGGTGCCGAAAGATTGCTTATTTGATGAAGAAAGACGAGGCACATCCAATCCATAGATAAGGAACTGCTACTTAATATTGTAGTAGAATGTTTGGATATTGAATTCAACTTAATGACCAACCAGGGGTTGAAGTGTATTGGGGTCCATCCCGCAATGCACTGGTTTGGGAAAATTTAACTTCAATAAGGTCTTGCAATCCCACAAAATCATTATTCTTTAACACATAAAAAAACTGTTGACTTTATTTACACTCAATTTAGCCCACAAAGTGCTATACTTAGGGAAGGCAAAAATTGCATATCAGTTATGAAATACTTGTGGTTCTTTAACGTCTTGACACATCTTTTTACCCTTAGTACAAAAACATGCATTTGTCGTTATAGGACAATTGAATGCATTGGGGGAATGATTCAAAACACCCTCCGAGTACAAAATGGGGCAAGTTGTGTAACCTTTTTAAAATGGTATGCACAAAAATAGTATATTAGAATGGTACATAACGCCCTCACAAAAAAAAAACAAAAAACCCAAAACAAAAAACAACACAAAAACAAAACACCAAAACAAAAAATGGAAATTGCATCTACATACACACAATGTGAGTTTTAAGTAGAATCTGCTCACTTCACTGTAACTAGTGTGCCATTCAAAATATATCAGCATATTTTGCTTACAAAAAACTAAATTATAAACACAAACCAAAAAAAAAAATCTGGATGCCATTTCCTAATATTATGCCTTCCCCTACTGTTCAGGCAATATGAGAATGGCCACTTAAAAGGGTAACCACAGTACTGTGCCTGGTCTTGGTACAACAATTTTGATCTGATTAACCCCACACTTGTATCAAATTTACTACCAGGGGCCTCCTGCAGTATTTTTCGGCCAAATCAAACATTAGCTTCCCATTAGAAATTCATTTGTATGCCCTAAACACCATTTTTTACCCAAAATAATCAGAAATAACCTCTATTCTTCCCACTCCATAGCACATGTGTCGTAACTTCATGCTGTGACTAAACTTTGACTGTAAAAGAGAGGAAGAGTGTGTGAACTACAACAGCTAATAGGCCATAAAACATGTAAAATGTTTTGTTATCTTTTAGGAGGCATGAACTACTTTAATCAAGCAATTTATTGCAACTCTTTGCATATAACTTCAAAAACAGTTAATGTACTAATAACAATACATCCAAATGAACAGCTCGGTAAAGTCTTGGCAAAAAGTAGCAATTTTGCTGTTAGGTAGTATGTTTTTTTGGGATACCATCAATTACATGGAAATATAAAAACATTTCAAAATAATCATCAAATATACTCAAATTTGATAGCTGATTTCATAAAATAATAATGCATGTAGAAAAGCTAAAATGATAGGAAATAAAAATTGACTCCTACAAGTGCTAGGAAAGTCCAAGGTGGTAAACCACCAGTTCTACAACCAGTCCATTTATTGTTATGGAAATGGCATAAAAAAAGATTGGACTCATCTCATATAGAAAGCCTGGAGCAAGAATACCACCGTTACCAGGTGAGAGTATATGCAAAGAAGTTTTTTTGGGGGGACAAAATTACACGCTAGATTAGAAATGCATTTTTGGTGTTTCCTCATGGATATTTTCGGTAAATGAGTCATATGTCAAAGGACGTGGTTAGACGAGGGAAAGCTTCTAAAATGCGACACATTGAATAGGTTGTTTTTTAAAGGTCTATTTGCATTAATACTGAAAATGAGTATCCAACGGCACTTTGGAAGGTTGTATTTTGCCTCAACCTTTGGTTTTATTAAATGTAGGATTATGCAATATCCCAAGTTGGGTTTTATTAAATTGACTTAAGTATGTGTAGGTTTTAATTTATGTATGTATTATAATCGTCACTTAGGCCAAATGAATGGATTACAATGCTAGAGATTTTTTCACTCATTCCCTGACAAAATTACCTCAGACACACAGAATAATATGGTATATCTATTTAATTACATGAAACAAAGTGGTTTGGTAAAGAATAGTTATGAGTATAGCAAGAATTACACACACCATGCCAAAGGAAGGATGGGATCAGGTTATGGACACGTTAGGAAGAGCTGAAAGAAGGTTGTTGCTTTAAAATGTCCTAGTTAGAATTTAGAATTGAAATTCTTAATGTTTATATCATTCAAACATGCCATATTATAGAATATATTTTTAAAACTGATATTTAATTAAAACCTTGTCATTGTTAGATACAGCTGCAGTACAGATTAAAATTACATCTTGAAAATAAAACAATACAAAAAACCCTAAAAAACATAAAAGAACCGCCATCCATTTTAGGTGTGCTTGGCAGCAGTTGAGAAGTTCCTTTGACAAATTAAATTTGTAGGCATTTCAGGTTATTGTTGGCATGTTTCAATGTTGCAGGGATTTCACAGCTGTCTCAATTACAATCACACACTTATTCACATTTACCCCCCAGAGGGCAGTAAACCAATCCTATGCATTGAAAGTACCTATATTGTACACAACAGTATCGGGAATAAAATTACGGCTAAGAATTCTGAGACCAAAAGAACTTTCAACCAATCACATAAAGCATTGAAAGTACTATAAGTACAAAACAGTACTTCGGGAATAGATAAATATGCCTAAGAATTCTGAGCCCAAAAGGAACTTTCAACCAATCCCATAATGCATTGAAAGTACTATATTGTACAACAAAACAGTACTTCGGGGATTGGGATAGATAAATTATGCCTAGGAATTCTGAGACCAAAAGAAAAAAAGACACCCTTTAAAACCAACCCACAATAAGCATTTGAAAAGTACTATAGTGTACAACAAAGTTATTCGGGCTAAATTATGCCTAAGAATTCTGAGATAAAAAGAAAGTAACTTTAAACCAATCCCATAATGCATGAAAGTACCTATATATGTACAAAAAACCGTACTTCGGGATTGAAATTATGTCCTAAGAATTCTGAGACCAAAGAAAGAACTTTCAACCAATCCCTAATGCGTGAAAGTACCTATATTGTACAACAGTACTTCGGGCATAATTTGCCTACGAATTCTGAGACCAAAAGAACTTTCAACCAATCCAATATGCATGAAAGTACCTATATATGTAAACAACAGTGTACTCGGGATAAATTATGCCTAAGAATTCTGAGATAAAAAGAACTGTCAACCAATCCCATTAATGCATTGAAGTACCTATATGTACACAACAGTACTTCGGGATAAATTATGCCTAAGAATTCTGAGACCAAAAGAACTTTCAACCAATCCCATAATGCATGAAAGTACCTATATGTACACAACAGTACTTCGGGATAAATTATGCCTAGAATTCTGAGACCAAAAGAACTTTCAACCAATCCATAATGCATTGAAAGTACCTATATTGTACAAAACAGTACT
This sequence comes from Ophioderma brevispina, assembly GCA_023653785.1. Lineage (NCBI taxonomy): Eukaryota > Metazoa > Echinodermata > Ophiuroidea > Amphilepidida > Ophiodermatidae > Ophioderma > Ophioderma brevispina. The sequence continues at coordinate 38,339 of JAMKCH010072698.1, forward strand.
TTGGGATAAATTATGCCTAAGAATTCTGAGACCAAAAGAACTTTCAACCAATCCATAATGCATTGAAAGTACCTATATGTACACAACAGTACTTTGGGATAAATTATGCCTAAGAATTCTGAGACCAAAAGAACTTTCAAACACTATCAAAAATGCCCTAAGCGCCAACATTTTCTGTGCTAAAATATACGTCCGATTTTAGTGTGTTGGATATAGAATGCGTTGGGTGGGACACATTTTATCTTATCATGGTACAAGTCCAATTCAAGGTGCATTTGTGGGATATTGGTTTAATTTAAAAATCCTAAGACAGCTTCCATAGCATATGCAAACGTAGTCCATCACTCTTAAACCGCTTTTCTTTCCAATCTTTCCAGCCTTTGGTAATTGGTAATTGCACCAGGGCCTTCCACTTGAGGTCTTAATCATAGTTCAAGTTATAGACATGTAACCTTGCCATTTCCCATCCTCACCACAAATATAGATTAAAATCATATTTTAATCAGATTAAAACTATCAAATCCTCATTAGATTTTCCCCACAAATGAATAATTATTCAAAAGGATTGAAATGAGTAACAACACCAGACCGTTTAAACCCTTGCATTGAAAATTGACTTTCCTTTAGCAAGGGGGATATGTGCAATTCTTCTCAGGGTCACCTTTGCATATGCATATTTTATAGAAAATTGTACTGTTTTCAAGGGGTACTGCCTAGCAGTTAAAATAGCAAGGTGGTGGGACGTGTTGTGTGCTATACAATGCAATATTTCATATCCTGATATTTTCACAAGTGGGGAATAATAACTTTTTAGGGAGCAAAAATTGTCACACACATACACACAAAAGAGAGTGCATGTATTGCTACCTGGTAAGAAAACAGAAAATATGTGTGTGTATGAAATTTTGCAAAATGCCAGCACTTACTATTTCATATGAAATGTGAAATTTGCATCATGCAAAATTTCTATTTACCAATTTTATATTCATGCACACATACTTAAGTGGTATGTATTGTTTATATTCCCCAGGCATGTGCTGTGACATTGACTTCATAAATCACTGATTAATTAATATTAGTAATGATAACACCACTATTATTTCAATCATTTTTTTAAAAATACTATTACCTTCCACGGTCATATCGCTTTGAGGAAAGGGGATTATGACTAATTCAAATTTCCATAATTACAAAAATACTGGTTATTAATTTCCATGTAACTGATATTGGATCATATGGTAACAAGCACAACAAAATTCTGATCATTCTGTTGTTCATCCCACAGCAATATTTTGTCAAAAGGTTAACAAAAATCATATCCACATCATAAAAGGACATCGCAAATATTTGAACAATTGATTATTGTATTTCAATTTCACCAGATTGTCAACGTCTATTCTTGCTCACAAATCCATTACACTTACTGGAATTAAAGCATGTGCATTTACTACAATAACCCGTATCTGATATACAGCATGAAAATTCCATGCCTTTAGCTCATTTTACCTAATTTCACCTTAAATGAATACACGAACCCCTCAAAATGAGTGATCTTTGAGTTACTCTGCACCGGGCCAATGCACTTCTGATTTAGTTAAGACATAGAAACGCCGCTAATGTAGCACTGACAATGCAGAGATTTGGGGGCACCTTCATTTCCCCGCTCCTCCCGAACAAAAGGACCGCCATCAATTTGACAACATGTGGAAATCCACGCTCAATGCAAATCGATATATACATGTAAACGAGTGACATCACTTAAGTAAAAAATGCCTAATAATTTTCTTTAAATTAGCAGAAAAGACAGAAATCTTAAAAGAAATTCCCTTCTAAAAGAACTGTAAGACACACAGCAGATTATGCACATACACAGATGGTACAGCTACACGAGTTCATATCAAATATGAGATAATAAAAATGGACTTGAAATGTAAAGGGAGAGCAACAAGGGCCTCGCGACGTCAATTTGTGGCACATATGTATGAATCGCCTTGGGATATTTGTACATTCATGAAGATGGATTCTGTCCTGTATCAAAAGTAATGCTTTTATAAATGTTTAAAACAGCATTTGGTTAGTTTGCAGGTCAGGTTGTAACCTTTTGCGATGCTGTCGTGCAATTTTTTTTTGTTGCCAAGACGGTGATTTCCTGATTTTCAATACCCGAGTCCAAAGAGCCTGAGGTCTGTGTGCTTGTTTGTTTCCTGTCCCACACTGTTTTTGTTCACAAAACCGAAATTAACATTGATGGGGAAAAATGGCATGCTTGAAGTTGACCATGTTTGCTCGCTGATGGCCCGAAAGGACACAATTAAAGATGCATTAATGGATTTGACAGCAATTTCTCTGGTTTCTTGAGTTACATATCTAAGAAAATGTGGGAGAGTGTGACCCGCTGTTTAGGGTATTAGCCTTTGGTGCTGGAAGTCATCGGTTCCCAATTCCCTGGGGCACTTGCTGAGATTTAATTAAGGTTCTTAATTCTGATAAATCTCATACAAGCAATTTCTGAAATTAGAATTTGCTCTCCCCCATGTTCAGTTGGGACTTGGGAAACACTACCGTGTGATAATCCCCCTCCTTGAAGGGTGTTTTAAACTGGTCAGTTCCCAACGGGTTTGTGTTTTGACACCCCAGAGGCAACTGTATATAATAGTCATTTTCAAAAAGAGTTCGGTATAAGTATTATCCATGCCATAAGGGAGTCTATTCTTCCGTGATTTTATTTGTCCTGAGGGGGGGGAGGGGTATATAGGTTGTGTCTCTATGGTCATTGGGGGAAGAATTTGATGCTCAAGTGATTGAAAACAAATGTAATTTTGGGGAAGAATTGGGATAAAATGTGGCAGGAGGGGGGGGGGACAATTTTATTTCTTGAAAAATAGACACCCTGCTGGCCATCAAATTTTTAAATGGACCCCAATGGAAATAAGCTTCCTTGTAGAGGCTTTCTTGGAATATCCAAGATTGTCCAATATATCAATCAAACAATGAATCCAGATCCCCAATTTTAATGAATAAAATTGTATTTAAAGACATATTTACACTCAACTAAACCACTTGGGGGAATCTAGTTATTTAAAAAAACATTGTTCCTGCCCAATTGACAAATTCTTGCTGCGTATTATGCAAATTCATTTTACCCCCACCCCCATTCCATTCATGATGAAATTTTCAAAAAATGATTATCCCCAAGAAAATCTTTTGTGACTTATCTTTAAATATGATAATGATACTCACCCACATTATCTTCATCTTACTAACAAAATTATCTTCATCTTAAAGATTGAATCTCAGCATTTATTATGACAACAAACTGTCTTAAGAGGCTCGGTAAATTTAAGGAGTTGAAATAACCAGTGTCAAAGCACGTGATAATAGAAGGTATTGTCCACATGAAAACAGCCTTAGAGGGGAAAGAGGACTTGTGTGCATTAAGTGTTTCTACATCAAAAATAAAAATGATGCCAGAAGAGGGGCCCCTATGGATAGAAACCCGCTCTATTGCCCTGATGGGCATTGCCACTTTTATATTTTCATTCATTGTTTGACAGGGTCCAGGCCATAGACAATGTGTACCAGTCAAGTGGGATTATAAACAGGGATATGAATGACCCAACGGACCATTCTAAGGATAAAACCCTACGTAATACTGATTTAAGTACTACCAACCATGGTCTAATGACATAACCCAAAACTTATGAAAGGCAAAGGGAGTTTCATCCCATTGGACTGTGTAAATTTTGTGTCTTGCAACAAAATGTCAGTGTTTGCCTTGAAATTCATGATCCACACAGCCTGCCCTACAAAAAAGTGAGATTTTTTTTACCATTCTGGATGATAACCTACTATTGAAAGGGTTGCATAATCTGACATTACACCATTTGGTCATTGTGCAAAAAAAGTCCAACATTGTTTATTTTCGTCTCTACATGGATGGAAATTACATCACATTAGATTAATTAGGGGACAGTGTGACACTGAGCATGCTGCAGTCAATTACCAAAAAGAATATTTGGAAGGGCAAAATAGTCAAAAATTGGGAAAGAATTTTGTATTTGTGCCACCACCCCTCTATGAATATTTGGCAGCCTAAAGGTTCCATAGACATGCTTTAAACCATTACTTATTAATACCACCCAAAAATGGTTCATTCATAGTATGTATTGGTATCAATGTAAAATCTGCATGAAGCAGTAGTTGAGAAACTGTATATTTGTTAAAATGGGTATATATCAGGTTTTTTGAAAGGTTTTGAAAGCTGAAATTCCAAAATGAAAAGGATTATCGCGCTGGCAAGCGTGACCCAGAAGTGGACGGCCAAGTACCAATACGAGATACGCTCATGATAGTCTCGTGGAACGGACGTGCGCGTCCCACCAGTTTTCTTGCATACGTACCATAAAAAATAGACCAGTTGAACTTCTCGTGATTGCGTCGTACGTTGTTGTATATATATGGCATAATTTTTCTTGATTTTGGTGCCTTAAAAGTTACGATAATATTGCGCTGTATTGTCGACGGGTGCAACAGCGGCGGACCGTACCGAACAAGGAGAATCAGAAAGCGCTTTATTGCAAGTGCGCAGCAGGAAAACCGACAAGGATGAAGATATCTGGAATGTGCAGTGCAGTTAGCCCACGTGTGAGCTTGTTACTCTGACGTCATTACACGGGGTCAAAATCCAACTCCAGCATCTTGATACGCTGTTCGCGCAACAGGAGAAGGCCCTGTCTGATTGGGTATATTTATCCTTGAAATGTAAACTTTCCCGATTGTTCACTTTTAAACAAAATCTGTGTTGAGATATGATCAGGATACTGTTGAGGTACGAAAATGTAAGAATTAAGAAATGTCTAATCAGCCGTTTTGTCCATGGACCTTTAAATGAATATAAAATCTAGCCCTCTTATATTCATAGATTTACATTGATATGTCTTTTGTTAAAGTTCGTTGCCACGACCTTTATTTTTGATAATGTGATCAGTAGCTGACCACATTATCAACCTTCTTGTTTTTTGATAATGTGGTCAGTAGCAGACACATTATCAAAAAATAGTTCTGGCATCGAACTTAAGAAGAAACGAAAAGAAATCTAACAGTCAGTTGGAAACACTAGAGGAATCGGTGTAGAAATACCGTCTGCCCCATGGCTTAGGGGTGTAGGGATTATTTAAATTATTATCGCATTATGGACACCTGCCATGATCATTAACATCTGTTTGTATCAAAAAAGATAGAAAATGAGAAACACAAACGTCTGTTAGGCTGAATGCCACAGCGATACTGTCGTATATGTGTGTAACACAGGACTGTAGTCAAAAAACAAATTCTGTAGTGTCGTATAGAATGGTATTTTTGCGGGTCCACAGGTCAATTCCAGAGACATGATTACTTTCCTATGCTTGACTTAATTTAGAATATTAATGTTAGGGAAACCAACAATGGCGTAAAATCCTGCATAAATGCTAAATATATAAATTTGCAATTATAATAATAGTATCGAGACAAACAATAAAATGTGGTCAAGCGTGGAATGCCCATATACTTAGGTGATATTTGTGTCGTAAGCACGACTGTGTTGCAAATATAAAATCTGTAGTGTCAAGAATGACATGTTTATTGGTCAAAGGAATGCCCAATATGAGCGCGTGATTTTTGTCAATATATGCTAAATAATCAATTCATTAACAAAAGAAGAAATGTTTCTATTAAAAAGACAGAGTTCACAAGCTCAACGACCTTAACTTAACTTTTTGCTTTTAGCTCTTTTACGTCCTCCACAAAACGATCAGGTGTCTTGACTTGCTCCTTATTAAGTATTCATCATCAAAATCGGCTTCTAAATCCAATACGCGACCCCGACCCAAATTTGTCACAAAAACCAACAACCCACGTGACTGTTACAACACTCCTTATGCTAGCTGATTACAAAATACTTAGCTGTATCAACAAGGTCGTTGAGGCTAACTTGTAAAGCTCTTCAGTTTCAAATTGATTGCCTTATTTCAATTGAGTTTTGATCCGCTTTCCATTGCTCAAAGAGCTCGACTCTTCTTTGTTTACCCACTATTGGTAATGATCTTTCAATACGTCCTAGACTTTTACAACGGCCCATATAAGCAAACGTGGGCATTAAGTGTTTTTTATTTGGACAGAAAATGACTTAAATCATAGCTACTATCATGAAAATGGAAAAAGAGCAATATTTTAACATATTTTAAAGGTTTTAGCTTTCTTTTTTTTTGCTCGACGTTTCTGTTAATTAAGAATAAGAAGTAGAGACAATTATCAGAAATAATGTGTCTTGTTTAGGGGCTCGACTTGGCAAGCGACTAACGGGCTTACCACGCCTAACAGACACATTATTTCTGATAATGTCCTGCTTCTGACCCTTTAACTACTACAAACTGCATGTTGACGGATGGGTTGGTAGAATACTGATTCATGCCCGAAGACTCGGATTATCAAGGAGAGTCTAAGGAGTTTAAAATGAAAGAAACATCAGTAAATGGGACTGTTTATGTTAAAATTGAATGAATTAAGGACAAGCTTTGATAGGTCTTGGGAGCAGTAGAGGACAACAATGGAGGCTTTGACTACATATAGTAAAGCCATAGCTACACCATTGACTGACAAGAAGACAAAAATATATTACAAACCATAACCCACTCGCTACTCTCGCATATACCACTACCCAACTCCTTAAAAATATTTTACTACCCTATAGCCTCTCAAAGACTACATGGGAATATAACCTAACATTCGAACTTGCAAAACCTAGATGTAAGGATTCACGAGGCATCCCTGAAAAACTGAGCCTGGGGAGAAGGTATCGCTGCAATTACCCTCCTTTTAAGTACGAGGTGCTCTACTACATCCAATCAAGTCCAAGTTCGTCATGGTCCATGAAGGCATAAAACTCTTTCATGAGCAGGTACTTTGCACAAATGGTTTTGTATGAGAATGTGTGTGCGAATACCGGTTCTATTTTAGCTTCACAGTACCCAAGATTCTTTCTGCATACCTGGTTGTCAGACTTGCAATCATGTATTGTAGAACTTACTTTGTCTCATTTCATAATAAAAGCGAGGTTATTAAAGAGGCATTTTCCGTAATCACAAGCCTAGTCCCACCTGTACTTCCTTGAAAAAAAATAGAATGTTATATCATCTGAACCATTGGCCGAATCGGATGCCTAGTGGGCAGCATGATCGGACTTCCTTAACCATCTGAAATACTTGAAATCTTGGAAAAAACCTATAACGAAGGTGCTAGGCTCACGAAATAAATTTTTAAGCATTTTTTAGTTTTTTTTCCCAGAGACACAATGTTTATTTTATTGTCAAAATCCCCCCCTAATTAAGTAAGTCAAGTAAAGGGGCATTTCACAATCCACAGTCTCGTTCCCCAACTCCCTTAAAAAAAGTTGAGATTTTATTCTCTGAACCTTGGCCAGCTATAGGTTATACTGTACCTAATCCTATGATGTGCAAAATTCGACTAATCGGGATGAAAAACATCATAATTTCATACTTTCTTCCCTGTCTATGGGGACTGTGATTAGACAATATTTGCTTATCATCAAACGGTTTTCAGAATCAACTGGAATTTGGAAATAAGCTTTTCTCAAGGATATCTATTGAACCATATAAACAAAAACGAAGGTCCTATAATCACAAATGACCTTACCTTTCAGAAATGTAGGTCCAATATCAAAAGCCCAACTTTCTAACAATATCTAATTTGGGCCCATTTCAATTTGAAGGATGTAATAAGTGAGGGAAATGGGTCTGCATTCACATACATCCCAATGTTCATGTACTAATAATCAGAGAACCCAGCAATTAAACCCCAAAATGGACATATGAGGTGAACAGCTGTCCATATTACAACCAAAATTTAGAGAATTCACTATCCAAATCCTAGGGAATCATAATGCAAAGGATGATTCATTAGGGCAGTGGCCATCCATTTTTGTTTGCATGAGATTGTCCCCAATTGAGGACACTGCAGCCAATAGCCATTCATTATGGCTGCTGATGGAGATACCATGTGGTGATGGTATGAAACTTAAGTACTGAAGCTATACTGTATTCTCATTCTTGAGTCACAGTTCAGATGTGAGCTTTCATACCTATCCTATGCCTCTTCTGTGTCTCAGAAATTGTGTATCAGAGCCAGGTGGCAGTGTGTCACCAACTATAGTATACTAACTACTGTATGGGAGTATTATTACCGGTAACTTGGAAAATGAGAGTATAATAGTGAAC
>JAMKCH010072703.1:0-10761 GCA_023653785.1 Ophioderma brevispina
CTTCTTCTTTCTTTCTGACAATTGGCTCTCTCTTCCTCATAACTGGAATCGGATTTAAACCACAATTGGTCCGAAGCATGGGTTTCTTGAACGGTTCAAATTTTTGCTTTGTTTGGGGCAAAGGTCACGTAGGGGGCACAAACTCCAGTCAAAGTTATTTACTGTGTGTAAAATTTAAAACAAGTCAAATAGAAATCCGTTAGTCCATCTCATAGGACCTGATGAGAAGGTCATTAAAAGTCAATCGTGACTTCATCACTGGACCCTGGTTTAGGGGTCACAGTCAAAATACTTCATATTACTTACACTTCAAATCACTACTCCTCCTACAGTTCAGTAACTCTTATCGTTTAGTCATGCTATGAATAGCTTTGAGACCCTTTACAAAATTTATGGGTCAGAGGTCATATGAGGGTCACTGAGGTCACAGGGGTCAACCATATTTACTGTGTGTAAAATTTAAAACAGGTCAAATAGATCGTTTGCCATCTCATCGCACCTGATGAGAGGTCCAATAAAGTCAATCATGACTTCATCACTTTGAAGCCTGTTTTAAGGGTCAAAGGCAAAATACTTCAATTACGTTACACTTCAAATCACTACTCCTCCTTACAGATTAAGTAACCTGATCGTTTGAGTCATGCCTATGAATTAGCTTGAGACCCTTACAAAGTTATGGTCAAGCGGTCCAATAATGGGTCATCTGAGGTCACAGGTCCAAACATAGTTACTGTGTGTAAAATTTAAAACAAGTCCAATAGAAAATCTGTTTAACTCATTCTCATAGGACCTGATGAGAGGTCAATAAAAATCAATTATGACTTCATCACTTGACCCAAGATTTAGGGGTCAAAGGTCAAAATACTTCCAATTACGTTTAACACCTTTCAAATCACTACTCCTCCTACAGATTAAGCAGAACCTGATTGTGTGGGTCATTTCATTGAATTAGCTTGATACCCTTTACAAAGTTTATGGGTCTAAAGGTCAATATGGGGGTCATCTTGGACGGACCAGAGGTCCAAATTATTTATTTGTATAAATTTAAATTAGGTCTATCAATAGAAATCTTTTAGCCCTCTTATAGAACTTGATGGAGGTCCAATAAAAGTCATTATGACTTAATATCACTTGACCCTGGTTTTAGGGGCAAGTGTCAAAATACTTCAATTATGTTACATTTCAGTCACCACTACCCCTCCTACAGATGTAACATTTTCGTGTGAATTATGCATTAATTGACTTGATGATGTACAAAAGTAATGGGTCGAGAGGTTAATCTGGGTCATCTAGGGTTAATCTTCCCCGCCTAACTTAGACGTGCTCTTGCAAAGAGCAACCAGTCTAGTTTCCCTTAAGTTAGGCGGTATCAGCCTAACTTACTTTGTGTTCTTACGTTATAACTTATTACCGTTTCATCGTTCTTCTCTTTCTTTCTGACAAGTTGCTTCTTCTTCCACTCTTGGATCGGATTTAAACCACAATTGTACATCCATGGGTTTGTTAACGTCAAAAGTTATGCTTTGTTTGGGGTCAAAGTCACTAGGGTCACAGGGTCTCAAGTTATTTACTAGTGTGTAAAATTTTAAAAACAGGTCACTACGAAAATCTGTTTAAGTCTCATCTCAATTAAGGACCTGATGATGAGATCAATAAAAGTATAAGTGACTTCATCACTTGCCCATGGTTAGGGGTCCAAAGGTCAAAACTTTCAAATTACGTACACCTTTCAACACTACTCTCCTCCTCCAGATTATGTAACCTGAATCGTGTGAGTCATGCATGTGATTTAGCTTGAGACCCTTTACAAAAGTTATGGGTCAAGAGGTCAATATGGGGTCATCTGAGGCTCAAGAGGAATGTCCAACCATATTTACTGTGTGTAAAATTTAAAACAAGGGTCAAATATAAAATCTGTTTACAGCTCATCTCATGGACCTGATGAGATGTCAATAAAAGTCCATTATGACTTCATCACTTGACCCCATGGTTTTAGGGGTCAACGTCAAATACTCCCATTACGTACACGTTCAAATCGCTACTCCTCCTCAGATTAAGCACCTGATCGTGTGAGCAATGCATATGAATTAGCTTGAGCTCTAACAAAATTTATGGGATCAAGAGGTTCATACTGGGTCATGTGAGGTCACAGGGGTCAAACATATTTACTGTGTGTAAAATTTAAATTAGGTCAAATATAAAATCCTGTTTATAGAGCCCATCTCATAGGACTTGATGAGAGGTCAATAAAAGTCATCATGACTTCATCACTTGACCCTCTTTAGGGTCAAAGGTCAAAATACTTCCCATTAAGTTACATTTCAAATCACCACTCCTACAGATGTCAACATGATCGTGTGACTTATTCATTAATTGACTTGAGGAAGTACAAAGTAATGGGTAGGAGAGGTCAATGTAGGGGTCATCTAGGTTTATTCTGCCCCGCCTTACTTACACGTGCTCTTGCAAAGAGCACTAGTCTAGTTCTTTCTTTCTTTCTGTCAACATGCTAATATCATCAAAGTAACCTCCCATAATAACCAAACCCGTCCCACAAGGACAAAGTACAGGCCCAGAGAACTTTTTAACATGACCATTGTGTCAAAGGTCACGATAGGGTCACAGGGGTCACAACGTTAACCATGCAAAAAAATCTAGAATTAGCTTAATCTCAAAACTAATACTGTCCAATCTTGTAGGACCTGATCAACACTCAAAAGTAATCAAACTCAATCACTTGACCCTGGTAAGGGGTCAAAGTCAAAATACTTCACAAATTACGTTACACTTCAAATCCACTACGCCCTACTACTCCTACAGAATTAAGCAACATCGTGGTGAGGTCATGCATAAATTAGCTGAGCTCCTTTATAAAGTTATGGTCAAAGAGGTCACTTGGGGTCATCTGGGGTCAACTGAGGTCAAACATATTTCTCGTGGTGGTAAAATTTCAAATTAAGGGCAATAGAAATCTGTTTAGCCATCTTATAGGACTTGATGAGCGGTCAATAAAAGTCAATTATGACTTCATCACTTGCCCATGGTTTAGGGGTCAAAAAGGTCAAATACTCTTCATATGACGTTACACTTCAAATCACTACTCACTACTCCTCCTACAGATTAACAACCTGATCGTGTACTGCATAAGAATTAGCTTGAGCCCCTTTTATAAAAGTTATGGTCAGAGGTCAATCTGGGGATCAGCTGGGGTCACAGAGTTCCAAACATATATTTTAAAACCGTAGTGTGTAAAATTTAAAATAAGGGCAAATAGAAAAATCTGTTTAGCCTCATCTTATAGACTTGATGAGCGGTCAAAAAGCCAATATGACTTTTATCACTTGACCCATGTTTAGCGGTCAAAGGTCCAAATACAACCTCAATACGTTATAATAATACTTCTATCGCTACTACCTTTTACAGATTACATAGTATGATTCGTGATCTTATGTGATGCAGCTTGACATCCCCCACAAAAGCTACTTAAAGAAATTTTGATCCAAGGTCATTGGGGTCACAGGAGTCCCAGACCTGATTTTCACTAAAAATGCTTCTTCTACAAGCTCCGGTCTGAGTACTCTCGAAACTGTGTTCAGATTCTTAGACAGATCTAGTTAGTACTATTCTTCCCTATATGAAATAATGCCGATTGAATCTAAAAAAATGACCCCAACGACGCCGTATTTAACAATATTTTATTGACATGTAAACGTGCAGCAGGAAGACACGTTGGGATCACGTTTCCTAAACACCATCTCACACGCTTTAACAAAAGCTATCTACAAAATAGACATGAAATCAAGAGAATGGAATGTCCTGCCTCAATGTAGAAATCTGTTTTTATATCGTATTAGTACTTAGTCTTTCTTTACGCACACGCAAAGCAGCCTATTGAACCCCCACACGACTATACAGTAGCGACTCACACTATTGATTTACGCCAGGTTAAATGGAATGGCCGTTCAGATCTATTCCGAGATTTGCATTGTGTTTACTGGTTCTGCTTTTAGTTGCCATACTGCCAACACTTCTAAAAGAAGTCAAATGAACGACCGGTGTAACAAGGCCTCGGTCACTTTCTGTTGATTCCTTATTGATGTGTGTTTGGGTAATGCTGCTTTAAATGTTTCTTGTTCTTCAATATTTTGTTATGAGTTCCAGTCATTCAATCAATCAATCAAATTTTGATTAAAAAAAAGTATGTTATAAAACATTTAACAATGTTTACTGAGCCGGAGGAAAATATCTATATAACCACACCTAAAAATAATCATAAGTATAGCACACGGGGTAGTACCAATGGGAATATTGCACTCACTGTTAAAACCTAGACTGAGAGGGAGCGTTCAATTTTTTTTCAGGGGGTCAATGACTTGGAACTCTCTCCACACAAATTCCAAAACCCCTTTTGCCAAATCGCACCCTTCAAATTTCAAAAACAGAAATTAAATTTATTTAAGTGCTTATCTTTCATTTGTTCTCTTGTAATTGTAGTCAGTAGTTTAATTAATTTGTGTGTTTTTTTTTAATGTTTTTACTTTATTTTAAACATATACATCGCAGAAATGTTTGTTTGATGTTGTTGTTGCAATTGCTTTAAAGTAATTATTAAATCTTATAATTCATTGGGCTGGTTCCATTTTTAATTTGTATTTTACCAATATGCCTTTTAAATTTTAGGTTATAATATATTGCTCTTGTCATGACTGTATTCATTTTAATTCAAGATTTAAATATTTGTAAAAAAAAAATAATGTAATTTGAATTGAATATATTGCCCAATTTATTTTGCTAACTATAATTTAATTTATTTTAATGTTTAATTATTGATGTTGCTAGCGATCATAGTCATCAGTTTAGATATCATTTATGTATAAGTAATAGTTTATTTTATTTTTTGAATTTGCCATAATTGTATATAAGTTGTATAATACTATATTTATATGTCATGTTTTAGTATATAAGTTGTATAATTTTACGTATTTGTTTATTTTTTATAATGTGAATTGGACCCTGGGCCTCATGGAAACAGAGGTCTACCTGTATTGACCACTGAATGAGTAACCCAGGTAAAATAAGAAAGAAAACAAACAACAAACACAACAATTACGATAGAACCCATCTTATAATATAAGCCAAGTACATTGCGAACTTGGCATAATGCCTAAATATGATACAAAAAAGATGACAAAAGAGGCCTTTAAATATACGACTTACAACTTGTAACAGTTATATTTACATATATCTGGCCTCGTATCTGGGCAAAGGTTTGTGCCTTGATAGCACTGCACCGGGTGCAAGATCTTTGGCAGCCAATGATGCACTCAAAACTATCCGATTGAATCCCTTAGAGAGACAACGACTATGACAGTAGTGACTAACACGATTGTTGACTTCTGCCAGAATGACAGGGAATGGCATTTATCAGTCCTATTATGATGGATATCCATGTTTTACTGTTCCTGGTTGCTCGTTCCACATACTATACTGCTCACCTCCCCTAGAAGGAGTCTGGCCGAGGCATTGGTCTAGTTACTTATGTCATTCGTCTTTCCTGATGTACTGACACTTTGTGCTTGTTGTCTTCAATAGTCAATCAGTAGGACGGATGAGAATGAGAACTTGTAACCGCTGTTATTTATAGATATCTGGGTGTAGGTTTTTGCCTATCCGCGTTTGACTGCAGGTGTGAATGTTATCATAGTCCGGCAGGTAATTCTAGTCCATGGGCTCCATAGACGACACGGAATTAAACGTGAAACTAATGTTGTGGTGAAGAGTCACTGAATCGATTGCCCTCTTGTTCCCATTGTTCCTCGGACTGTGAGCCCGAGGACTATATCTCCTTCCACACCTGGCACAATATCTAATATTGAATCGGAATGACGAGGTGGCCTTAGTATGTCTTGATACTGTTCGGAATGCCCTCTTGCAAATTGATATATTTGGGAAATAATCAATATAAACTGGTAATTAATTAGGGATCAAAGATCTAACAGAAATTACCTGTGGACAATTTTCAAACAAAATGATCTCGTAAAAACCCCAACACAACAATCATCTACTAATTCAATTACAGATTTTAAAAAAGTCAATGACACCACTGTACGTGGTGTTGGCCTACAATTTTTACCTTTAATCTGTTGAAGTATTCGTGGAAACGTTTTTTCTTTATACTGGAAATACAGTAAGTTTTCTATTCGATACCATACAGGTGTTTTGTTAAGACCTGACTTCAAATTTTTGCTTCCATCAAGGTGCAACGAGAGATTAAGAATTCCATATGGATTTTCAAAAAAAATATTGTTACTAAAAATGTAATTCGCAGTTTTTCTCTCCTTCATTGAGCTTCACATTTATGCCAAAAAGCAGAACATTATTTTTTTTTTTTTTTGGAAATCAGATATAGCTTGTACCTTTCAAAATGAGCCGTTTAGTTCTTTCAGACCTACTTTGCATAGACCCATGCAATACAGCCATAATCGAAACGATTTCCCAAAATCTTTCTTGCAACCACTACAAAAATGCCATGAGCATAATCGTATCATCTGTACGCTTTCGACATTTATAACAGGTGAATGGTCTTGTATCAGTATATGTGTCCCCGATCGTACGGAATGAGTGTCTATTTGCATAGGCTCTATGACAACTAAAGAGTCCAAGAATATTTTGTTACTATTACTATAAAAAGTAACTAAGAAAAAACTATAAATGCCGTTTGCTGACTCTCCACACAGTTAACTATAAATTCAATTCTTCTAAAACATCGCTAGGATTTCAATATAAAAAAATACAACTCTTGACCCGACAACGCATACAAGGTCTCCATATGGTCCTTAAATCAATTAAATCACCCTTTGTAATTTAAATTACAAAACAAGATAAAACAAAGTAAAAATATTTGTTTTAATATTAAAATAAATATCAAGTAAGTCCTTTAAAATTCCTTAATATGAGTAGTGTGCATTCTTCAATTCACATAAGTCTCTATGGTGAACGCAACTCAATCTACTTGCAATATAAAAGCATTAATACCTAATTGGAAGGCACAAAAAAAAAGGATCTCATATTACTCATTATATACTTCTGTCGATTTTGCTACATTGGGGGTTTGCCCGGCCGTGTTGGTATTTATTATGCTGGAAGCCCGATAGCGAGCAACGTTCATGCAGCCAGGTGTTGAAATCACAAATCAATGGATAATAACATTATAGCGTAGACTCACACCAGTGGATTTAAAATTGGACCCTTGTTTTAAGGCAATTTATTTTTTTACTGACCCCGGATGCGTTAAAATCCATCAATGATAATGAGCTCCTTGGGTTATTCATTTTATCAGTACTGTTGCATTGATTACGTGCTTAGCTCTCTATCAGTCTAAATGCAAAAGAGTGAATTTCACTCTTTTAGGGTGACTACAGGGGGGCCCACTCTAAAAAGAGTGAAATTTCACAACCTTTCACAAAGACCTTTTTGGGTAAAATTTGATCCTGATAATTGACAAAATGATATCATTTTATCATTTGTTTAATTTATAAAGAGGTAAATTTGAGCCAAAAGTATTCTTTGAAAGGTGGGAAATTTCACTCTTTTGCAGAGTGGGCCTGGAGTCCACTCTAAAAGATGCAATTCACTCTTTTGCATTTAGAGATATATGGACTTTACCTCTCAAAACAATCCGTCCTCCACAGCAGGGCATCGGTAACCTCATTTATTCCCTATCTATTCGGCCTCAGCAATACTGGCCATAGGCCACCTAAACACCTGAATTCCTTCCTTCACAAAGGCTTTGAATTGTGTCCCAGCCCAGCTACTAGCAGGTTCCACATTTTGGCTCTAGGCAATCCTAATCTCTACTAAATTTATCCATGGCTACAACCTTTTCCTTGGGTAAATTCTCCTCCCCCGCGTGCCTTAGATACCCAACTTGACCGTGAAAAAAATGCCGATTACCTACATCTGCCATCCCATCGTTTGTCTTGTGACAAGTTGAGTACCTTTGGGAATATGTCCACGCTTTTCATCAAAACACTGGCGGAGTAAATGGTTATTATCCCGCCAAATACAAATCCTTACGTCAAGCAGACGACAATTGATCCGCACGAGGGTGTAGCTTTTTATTACTCTTCCCAGTGTCACTTGGCGGCAGAGTAATTTTTGCAAGCTGTCAGCCAAGTCAAACGATGACATTGTTGTTTATTTTTAGTTAGAGAGGAGCAAGATCTTCAGCAGGTTCACTAATGCATTAAAAATACATCACGATGTATTTCACAGTGTCTAATCTGATTGCAGTTCGCATTAAGCCGACACGATTTGCGCGCGATCACAGTATGTGCTTCTAGTAGAGCGTAAAGTTGCACTTTCAGGTGCAAGAAAACGTCAACAGTACCCCACTTACCACTTGAATGAGATCACCATAAGTTACAATGTAAATGCTTTCATTTTGTTACAAATTTTGGTCGGTTGATTTCTCGTCTTTTGCGAGAACACGTGGGTGAAAGAGAAAGTACATTATTCAAAATCAAAATACATCCTTTGAGGGCTAACTATCCCTTATACCCTTTTAGTCCGCTCACGTCTTCGTTTAGAGGCAAGAAAGAAGAAAGTGCATTCCTTTATTTTTTAGTTCAGCAAGTCTCTTTATTACTAAAGTGCGTGTCATCTGTGAGCAGATGAATTCCGTACCTCATGTCTTAAGACGTACTGATGTAAGGTCAGATATGACCAAAACGTTGGAGGACTCCATCCTTCCAATACACACAAGGGGGACTCAAGGGTTGACGTATCCTGCAACCTCACCGTTCGTTTCCCTTTCGCTACGTCGATTAAGGGTCCCTGGATATGAAAACAACGGAACGTGTCATGCACTACGTGGTAGGCGCTAATAGTTGAATGAGTTTTTTGTAATCTCAACTTTTCGATGACGCCACACAGTTGTATAGCTGCAACATTCTATGCATTTCGCCCCACCAATGCAATTGTAATCTGTTATTCTAAACATCAATTTAATACTTGAAGAAAAAAATGGGAGCTTCTTAACGCTGCAGAACGAAAAACAATAATTCCGTAATGGCATTGCAGATTAATGATGTACCACCAAATCAGAAAGTTCCACTATCGATCAAGGCCATTTTCAACTCTCGTGTGAAACTTTAAACTTAATAGAGCATCACCACAGGAGGGTTTTTCACCCAAACGAAACGAGATACCAATATCTGACACGGGAAAAATATAACTTTGCAATATGAATTCTGCCGGAAAATCGCTGCTGCGTGTGACCCCCAGGAGACGGGGTAAAGCTAACTATGGGGTCAAATTTGAACTGCTCTACATTGAATGTTCAATTTTCCTTAGTAACCGGAGTAAAAAAAGTCAATTGGGTCACACGCGTGTTATTGCTTCCTTCCAAGATATTTGGGAAAATAGTCTAACGGGCGTTTGTTTATTCAGAAAGGTTACCCTTTTGCAATACCCAGCTTTCTTTGTAATGTTTTTTTAAATGTTTAATGGTACTGATTCCAAATAGAAATGGCTTTTGCATTTCCCTGACTCTTTTTGGTTGGTTATAATATGGAAGTGGTACAATTCCTGAAGGACTCTATGGGTATGAGACATTAATACCCCCCCTATTAAATGAAACCAATCCTCTGCAAAATAAAAGCATATTTTTGAATAGTAATCATTAAATCGCTTTTTGGGGTATTTTTATAAAAAGAACTATTGGTATTTTCAAATTGTTGACCTTTCTTGAATAACAATGATCTCCAATTAGCTTATATTCCAATTTAATCTTGGAAAGGAAGCACCACATGCATGATGACCTAATTGACTTTTTACTCCTAGTAACCTAAGGAATAGTTGAGATACATTGCATTAGATTTAGAGCATTTTAGACATTTGACCCCCATAGTAACTTTACCCCTCTCCGAGGTATTTACACGCAACAACGGTCTCCGGCAGACATTCATAGTTGCGAAAGTATATTTTTCTCAATTTTTTCCCGTAGTCAGCTATTGGTATAAATTTATCGGGGTGCTCATCGCACAGTATGGGCTGAATTCAGGAAGGGTATAATCCTCCGAAGTCAAAAATGAAAAGATGTTTGGATGTTGTAAAAGGTAACTAAAGCTAAGTCTTGTTGCAAGGATAATTGTACTACATACGTCGTATGGTTATGGAGATATAAGAAAAAACTCCAATCACAAGGTCATCACCAGGTGTAGAATCTATTTTAACAATTGGTCTGAAATTGTTCTTTTCTTTCCTCAAAGACGCAACAACAAATGTTTTACCCTTTGTCAAGCATAAGTCAGGGATCAATAGTTCTTTGTAATTTTTATCTTCAATACCAAATACAACAATAGACGACCGGCCATTAAGGCAAAAAGTGCTCAGAAAAGGTTTTGACGGCTTAATTTGTTTTACAAACATCCAACCTTGTGGATTCGCATCCTCATCATGGCACATACAATAGCGTATGGGGTGTTGGCCATTTCTAATTTTTTTGCTTTTGGGGTAAAAGGAATGGGTCCAAAAGGTCACAATAGGCAAAAAAGTAAATCAATCATATTGCGTTCTTTTCCTCAAAATTGTCATCTAAACACTCGTCGCTGGCTGGAAACCCTCATATGTACCTCCAAGTCAAATGCAAAACTGGGCCCCCAATGCTAAAACCTCAATTCATTTTGGTCACATCGGGTTTAGCTTGATTTCATGCCAAATATTATATAAATCATATGGCACGTTATTTTCATCATCTGT
>JAMKCH010072704.1:0-13137 GCA_023653785.1 Ophioderma brevispina
GTTCCAAACAGGGAGTATGGTCCCATTACTTTTGTAAATTCTTCAGAAGATAGTGCCTGTTCTACCATGGGCGGTGGGAGCTTAATTCTGTGCATCGGTTCATCAATTATTTGCCGTTGTTTATTTTGGGAAATATGGCCTTTGTGTGTCAGTGGTGTCCTCATATCTAATAGTCCAAGTTTGCCAGTTTGAGGTAACTTACTTGTGTCATGCTTCATAGTTTGCTTTAACAATTAGCATAGTGGCATACATAGTACAACCAAAACCACTAACGTCCAAATTTGTTTTTATATACAAAGGACACAGTGATTGACAATCAGACAAAAAGAAGAAAATACCTTTTTGGGTGTTACCCTGATGTTGAGGGTTTCCCTTTCTCTTTTTTTAATCAAAACTAGGACTATTAACAATACCACTAAACTCTTGAGTTCTACATGACAACTTGGGCGCAAAGCAGTAGTTGGGTTTTCTTTGTCGCTGAGTTTGCCCAGATGACAGATTGTCTGAGATCGGAAGATTCAATCCTCATTTTACTTCATAATAATCAGATAATTCCACACCGTTGACTACTACCCGAGCTGTGCCTTCCACTAGTAAGACTTTAATTCTATTGGCATCGTAATCATCTACACCTGTGTCTATTAACCATTTCATATAATTCCCCCCCCCCCCCCCCTTGACTGACTAACCTGAGTGTGTGGCTGTACATTAACATGAGCGAGACTAAGGTCATTATAGTGTTATGCCACTTGCCACTTAGCGGCAAACCGTTTGGTGTATGCCGCTTGCAGGATTTAGCGCTATTATAGTCAAGGGGGCACTATTGCTTGAATACGCTCCATAGTTGAATTCAAGTCAACTCAATGGGATATCCGCTTGGGCAAAGCAGCAGCCTGAGCAGCAGGGAGATATCAAATTTATTGGCTTGACGCTTTGGTCGCTTGGGTCACTGCTACGGATTCTAACATTATTGCATAGTGACGTAAATTTCATCATGAAAGTGGCAAGCTGTAGCGTCCTGACACTCCTGTTGGCCATTGTTAAGAATCTACACCTGTGTCACATTACCCATAACCGTGTGAAATTCCACACACTAGACTAACAACTGAGTTGTGGTGGTGTTCTGTCGGCATACTGTGTTGTCTGTTAGGAAGACTGTGATTCCTATTGGCATGTACTCATCTACACCTGTGTGCACCTTCCCATAATCATGTGAATTCCACACCCTAGACTAACTAACTTGAGTTGTGGTTGTGTTCTTCCGGCATACATGTTGTTGTCCTGTTAGGAAGAGTGTGATTCTATTGGCATCGTAATCATCTACACCTGTGTCATATTAACCATAAAATCAATTAGAAAAATAAAACCCAACACCCAACTGACTAACCTGAGTTGTGGTTGTGTTCTGTCGGCATACTGTGTTGTCTGTTAGGAAGACTGTGATTCCCTACTGGCATCATATTCATCTACACCTGCATCGTAACGGATCCAACAACTTGCCAGCTGAAAAAAGAAGGTGCAAATTAGCAACTTATATTTGTTTACTTTTTGTTTTTCTTTTCATAAAACCATGCCACTGCACATGCGAATAAAATGTGGAGTCGGGTTCGTATGCAGTTTGCACATAGGAATTAGCCACATCTTACAGGTCAATGGAATGCCTTAAAATACCCACAATACCCTAAAAAATGTTTTTATTTACTATGTATTTATAGTTTACGGCAAATTCTTCATGAAACAGTAAATTGTGAAACCGTAGATTTTATAAAAATTGGGCCAAAAATCATAAGAGTCATGTGGACCACTACCACTTGGCCACATGATTTCCTGCATTTGACTTTTTGCGTTATCGTCTGTTCGTTAGTAAATAAGGCTCGTCGGGTGCTTGTTTTATGGCATTTTTTTCTTGATTTAGTCCTAAAAGTATGTAATAATATGTCACCTGCTGTATTGTATTTTCAAATATAGTCATACTCTCCATCAATAAAATTGGGACTGTATTTAATTAACTACAATCAAATGCTTACATTGACATTTTGATTTTTCAGTAACGGATTGAATTATCTGGGATTTTTCATTCAATTGATTGGAATTACTACCTAAGTTAAGAGGAGATATTTCTTTTCAAATTATATGATTTTCGATGTTTTCAAGCCCATTTTGTCACAAATGTAATTTAAATACCAAATTATTTCTCCACACAGCATAATGTTGAAACAAATTGGTCAGGTTCTGATTTAATGGGGATTGAAACACAACAAGATAATTATTTACAAGCAGAAATTTTGTTTTAATTTCATTTTTATTCTTGGTATTCCACACTGTGAAAATGACGCCTATGGTACGAGAATCAGGTGCAAATTTAAAAGCACGTGCCAATAATAATACTCATCAAGAGAATGCAGTATGAAGCGTTCAACTACTATAGCTGTCGCTGTACTTTTATCAGTCCTTTACAATTTGACCTGCAAATATTAAATTCTATTGGTAGCCTAAATAAATGTTTTGACTGCCATACCAGACTCACAAAATATGGTTTGAAGGTTCACCTATCCTCTATAAACATAACTACCAGATTCTTACGAATTTGATTACTAATTGTATCATGAATGGTATGATAAAAATACTTGTTGGCGAGTATTAACATACAAAAGATATTAAAGGGCATTTTGTTATTCTAACCCCTTCTGTTTGTTTTATGTTTCGCTAGATATCATTGAAGAAAAGTTATTCCCAACATTTCAGTGTGATTCTGATCTTCTCTTTGGTGTTCTACAAATGTGCCTTCACAATCTCCCAAGACCACTGTACAGTCTGTTTACAGACAGAAAATCAAAATGCGAATTTCTTGCAGAGACCATTGAATTTGCACGTCAGATTGGCCCACATACTATACTTAGCCCGACGGTTTCAGATGAATAAAAATCTCAACTTTATCTGAGGTAAGTCAGGGACGAGGCTGTGGAATCACAACATTCCCCTTTAAGATATCTTGAAATTATCTTACTGTTTGTTTCAAAATGCCCAAAATTGGTGTGCTTGTGGTACCATACATTTTCATAATTAAAAAAACAAAACAAAAACAAAATCAAGTTTACCTACCATTTTTTGTCTCTAAAAATTATAGTTGATCTTTGACACCTTACATGAATCAAACAATAACTTAGGCCGAAAGTGGCTCTTTATTATTACTGGCCAGTCCAGAAGCTGTCTTAAGACGAACAACGACCCAAAGAACTGATCAGCTAATCCAATTTAAAAATCAACCCTTAAGCCAACTATTTCCTAACCGCCTTCTTGCATTCACCCACAAATAAGAGTTGGTTTAAACCAATCCCATAATGGCACTGCAAATCACCTGTAAGTGCACATACTGATACGATGAATAAGAGTTCACATGTTCATGTAACGTTGTAAACAATATGTCAATATGCAGTCACCATGGTCAACTATAAACAAGTGTGGTATGCATACCCACCATGGCAACCAGAAAGTGGTCAGTACATCCAATTTCAGGTCACATTTGTTGTTTAATGATTTAATTTTGCGAGACAGTTATAAAAAGCATGGTAAACATGAACAAACCTTTAAAACATCATGCCAAAAATTCCTTATAACACAAAAAGGGGATAGATATAGATGTCTGGGTTTTTGGCATGTTGGAATAGGCTCTGTTATGGTAGTCACATGACTTCATTAAATTAAAGGGTTAATTTCAAAAACCAGTGCATTGTGGTATATTGCAAAATGCTGTGTCCTTTTTGACCCAAGCCATATTTACAGAAATTTACCATATCGATATTTTAGAAGTAATATTTTGGGCGGTTAACTAAATTATTCCCAGAATCATGTTAATTAAAAATGCCACAACAGCCGAACTTTGTTATTTAGCAAGAAGATGTTGCACATGCAGGCTGTTTTTAAAGATGGTTTCAATTTTAAATCGCGAGTTAGTAAATATAGATGCATTCATTATGTCAGCTTCAATGTTGAAATAAATGTCCTATATCCTTCATATTTGGTAATTAGCAACTTTTTATTGATTCAAATTTTCATGTGGTCTTTCTTTTTCTATATTTGTGTGAAACATCAATTTATATTTTACTAACTCTTAAAGATTATCAACTCAAGGGAAAATTTGGGTACATCTATCATTACAATCAATTTTAGCTAATCCTCTCAAACAGTAAGTCATCCCCCCCCCCCCGCAAAATATTACACACAAAGTGGAATGTCCGCACTTGAGCCTAGAAACCACTTTCAACAGTTACTGTCACTGCAATGTTTTTCTCAAGAGTATTTCACTCTTTGGGTAAATTCTGCAAGAGTGAAATGTCAAATCTGAAGAGTGAAATTTGAGTCTGAATAGTGAACCCTATTACGTTGAAAACAGCGTAACTGTCCGTTGTTGCAATACATCCTTCCTAGAACTTTGGGGGGGGGAATAGTTTTTTAATTCACACATTCGGAGATGGCCCTTTAATTGTAAAGATGGAATGGTGTTTTTATTTTTGATAAATAACGGGAATAACTACTAGGTGAAATGAAAGAAATGCCCCTATAATTGGTCATTTAAAGGAAGTGCTCTTGAATAGGTAAATTAAGGAATGACCCCTTTACATTGGTAAATGAAGGAACAGCTCGCTTTAATTGGTGCAAATGCAGGAACGTCCCTTTAATGGCAATGTGACGGACGCCCTTACATTGGCAAAAGAAGGAAAGGCCTGTAATTGTAAAATGAAGGAGAAACAGCCCTTTAATTGGTAATAGTGAAGGAGCGACGCTATTTAATTTGCAAATGAAGGAGCAGCCCTTTAATTGGGTAATAAGTGCTTGCAGCTTTAATTGGTAAGGAAAGGAGTGCAGCCCTTTAATGTAACTGAAATGAGGCAGCCTCTAATTGGGTAACTGAAGGAGTTTTTGCCCTTTAATTGGTAAATGAGGGAGCGGCCCCCTATTTTATTGTACATGAATCGTCGGGGTGTAGCACCCTTTAATTGGGTAATGACGGATTTCTTGCCCTTTAATTGGTAAATAGAAAGAGGCGGCCCTTTAATTGGTTAAGTGAAGGACGGCCCTTTATTGGTAAATGAAGGAGCGGCTCGCTTTAATTGTAATATGAAGAGCGGCCTTTAATTGGGTAATTGAATGGGAGTGCCGCTTTAATTGGTGAAGGAGCATCCTCTTTAATTGTAAATGAAGGGATGGCCCTTTAAATTGGTAAATAAAGGAATGGCCCTTTTAATTGGCAAATGAAGGAATGGCGGCCTTTAATTGGTACATGGTAGGAATGACCCTTTGTTAAATGAAGTGGCCCTTTAAATGGGTAAATGAAGGCAGCGGCCCTTGAATTAGTAAATTAAGGAACAAACAAAAAAAACAAAAACAAAAAAAAAAAGAACTACGGCCCTTTAACTGTTAAATGAAGGAACCGGCCGCTTTAATTGGTAAATGGAAGAATGGCATCCTTTAAATATCAGCTTCCGCCTCGCCTCTCAGACAATGCCCTCCCGCCACCCACCCCATATGCAGGAACAGGCCTTTATAGGTAAATGGAATAATGGCCCTTAAATGATAGCCGCTCCATCTTCCCTCCCTTCCGACCTCCCCCTACCCTCCCTCCCCCAGAAGGTGAGACCTTGTGGGTTCGATCACTGTGCAGTGTCCCTACTCTGCACTATACTGTAAAACCAAATGGTCCCTCTTTTAGGCTACGGCAGTCCCTCCCGTACCAGCCTCCCTCAAAGTTGAAGTTTGCAATGGATACAAGTTTGATTAGCGGCTCCTTCACTTCCACAACCAAAATGTAATATCAACACTCATATAGTCTTTGACCTAATTGCAGCTAACAGTTTGGGAAATCTTCCCATTCATTTCCCTAGTAGATTGATCCCCACAATACAGCGTCTAAGTATTTAGAAGGTAAGATGACATGACATGACTTATGCTCCATCTCCACCCACAACTCGAGGCTCTAATTGTTGATTGCCCACACGCTAATGATAAAGTGTGGCAGTGATCTGATTATTGGCACTGATTGGTATATTAAACATGTGCAGTGATCTGGAGACCAGGTGAATGTAAATGACCTGGAAACACCGGCACTCTCAGATAGGCGGTAATGTACACTGCATTCGTGTGGAAAATTAGCCAGCGTAGCTTCAGTACCTCCACCACAAGCTATCCAAGCCGATTTATTCCTCTCTCATTGTTTGAAAGGATAATGCTAAACACCACAGGTGGTCTCTTGGTGGTCTCCTTAGGTATTTGTATCATTAAAAAACACTCGCTTTTCAATAAGCCGTTTTTATGTGCTTTGTGAAGGTCGGGATGCGTCATGACATCCCGACAAGTCGATCGTCGATGGCTTTGGTGTTTTAGCCATTGGTTTTTTAGCTGGGTTTGAAATGTACTTTTTGAGTCCCCGGACCGCGAAAATCCTGTCGTGGCGTTAAACATTGACGCCCGACATTTATGTTTCAAGAGTGAGAACTCTGGGAAAGTCTTAAGCGTGCATCTACGCTTATCTCCGAGTTTGAGTGGAATTTAGATTTGAATCTTCAATATGCTAAAGCTTTCAAAGGGCCATGTCCCGATCACTATAGCGCCTCGTCCCGAACCGCTAAAGATTTTACCGAAGTGGTCGGCCAACTTGGTATAGAAGAAAGGCTACTAGTTTCTCATTTACTCTTGGAATCTTTATGACTAAAGATTTTTGGTTTGAAGTTTTGAAGGCACAAATTTGTCCCCATTTTGTGTCGACCAATATTAATTTTACACAGTACTCTATGGGGCTTGGACAAAATCATGTTTTAGTTCTCACATCAAACGGGATTGAAATATGCGGCACAAAACTTTAGCAGATGGGGTTTGGGTGAAGGCCGAATCTATCAGAGTATGAAAACGTCATATTTAAAAAAAAGGGCGGTTCTCGAACCACAAAGGCCCCCGCCGTCGCGATAGTCAATGGAGGGAAATATAATTTTAATATCGCAGGGAGAATTGTGATGGAACTAATTGGTTCTCAACCACTGAGGCTGCTGCCATTGCAATTGCAATTTGACGGTATCAATGTTGACTACATTTGAGCATACAACTATTTGTAGTTATTTGTCCTTAGATACCTACTTGACCTTGGAATGACCGTCAAATTTTCGGCAATGAATGCTTACTACACCCATCAGTTTCTTGACCATACTACCATGTGTATGGATGTTTGACCTTGATGACTCCCAGATGACTCTTGAAAGGCCTATCGAAATTTTTGGGCATTCTGAATTTGACGCACGACCCACCAAGTTTCAATCATCCTACCCATACTTAGTGATTTGACCTTGATGACCCCACGTGACCGTGAATGACCTGCATTTTTGCACTGAATGCTGACCACACCCACCATGTTTCCTCATCCTATCCACTCTACTTAGTGGTTGACCTTAAATGACCCCACATGACCTGAAAGAACTTCAAATTTTTTTGGCAGGCTGAATGTGAACAACCAACCAAGTTCATCCATCCACCACCATTGACAAGGCTATAGCAATTTAATCCATTTTGACCTTTGAATGACCCCGCATGACCTTGAAAATGACCTTCAAATTTTTTGGCACTGATGGTGACCCGACACCCAACAAGTTTCATCATCCTACCACAATTGAAAAGGGCTATAGCAATTTAATTCCATTTTGACCTGAAATGACCCCCTCATTTGAACTTGAAAGGACTTCAATTGTCGCACTGAATGTTGACCAACCCACCAAGTTTCATCTTCCTGCCACATTGCCAAGGCTTATCGCAATTAATCCCATTTTGAACCAAATTTGACCCATTTTTGACCATAATTTGACCTTTGACCCATGCCACATGACCCATCTACGAACTAATCCGCCGCCTACTTGCGCAACATTATGGTTGCGAGGATGGAAACCCTACTTGCTAGATAAAAAGATATGTGTTTCAAGGTTGTAGCCAATTTAGCCTATTTTGGACCATATTGACCTTTGACCATGACACATGACACTTCAGATCCAGGCCAACGCGTTCATGGACGATACCTCTGGTGCGAGATGGCAACCCACGCTTGCTTAGATACCACGATATCGCGTGGAGACCACCACACCACACACACACACCAAACCACACGCACGGGACGAAGAGCATTTCTATAGTCCCCTCGCAAGAAGTTGGCGGGGGGGGACCACATCAGGCCATCTCTTTAACTGATAGGAATCAAAAGATTGGGCATTTTGATTTGATATTTTGAAATTCAGTGGTACTTCCTTCACCATTTGTGTGTGTTGGCCATCATTAAACTTTGTCCATTATACTTCAAGAATATTCACAAAACTTCTCGGGGTCAGTTCATTAGCCGAAAATCTTATTACAAGTGTATTTTACCCTATGGAAAAAAAGTTGGAATATTACTCCATAAACCAGAAGTACAAAGTAATCAATAAACTCCAACACAAAGTCTCACAAAGGAGTGCTGGTATGACGACGATAAACCAGTATTTTTTTGTATGCAGTGTAAGAGATTTGTTTTGTGTTCATACATCATGCGCTGTGTCTTAAATCTTAAATCGCGCGCCGATTTCCATGGATTTATACGGCGCTAAGCACGTTTGGAGTAAGGAGCGATAATGCCTGCGCAGCGCCTCGTAAATTTACGTTTTCTTCTTAATTGTTACAGAGTATATTTCCCTATAAAAACTCATTCCCCAGAATCACAGTGATGTAATAAAACACAATAATACAGGTTTACAGCATTTCCGATAACCCTAGCTCCCGAGTGATTCACGCTTTTTGAATGTTCACTCTCACGCATGTGTAAAAAACTCCAAGAGTGATTTTCACTCTTGGGCTTTGACCAGAATGTTTGTCGCTCCTCCACATCCTAGGACAAAAAATCATTTCATCCCCAAAAAATAATGAAAAACCGCCTTCCGACGGCACTTTTCACCCACATTTAAGAAAAAGTCGGGAATTTGGAGGCCTCGATGGTGGCACAATGGGGACCCTCAAAGGCTCTAAAAATCAATATGGACCCTTAAAGTGCACCCATTTGATATGTAACCTTGTAGACAGGTGGTGTCTATTCCCAGCTCAAACACTTTGCGATCTCGGGCTAGGATAATTATTTAGGAAGTACTATTGAATCTCTATAAAAATCTGTATATAGTTCTATGGTGTTTTATGACGGTTTATTATTAAAATTGGAAGTACTCCCTTAATTGTATCCTGGTGGATATAGGGGTGAGAGGATCAGTACAGAAAGTCTACTAGCATTTTACTAATCACATATTGCTTTCAAATCGCAGGGTGGCAGAAATTTATAGTAGTTGAACAAAATCTTTTTGGTTCATATGGAAATGTAAAATCCCAGTTGTCAGACCTATTTATTACCCTATAATTATGCATAAATGCTGTAAATTTGGCTGTTTCTTTCTAGACTTCCCTGATGTCAAGGCCTTGAAATTAAAGACTTTTCGAAGAGGGTGTTTCTCTCAGATTTTTTTGTTAACTTCAAGGGGTTATACTGAGACTGCAGTGATTGAGTGTGGGTCTACTCATTTTTTTCAGGGGGGGGCTGGGGAGGGGTCCGACTCAATTTTTTTTTAGGTTTTGGAGAATGACTGTAAGATTTTTTTCGTTTTCCTTACACAGATGGGTCATACTCATTTGTTTGGAGGGGTGTTAGGAGTGACTTATAATAACACCCATTTCTTTTGGGAAAAGGATCGCATTTGCCCATATTTTTTGGCTGGGGTGGGGTGGGACGTTTAGCTGAGGGGCTATCAAGTTGTAGAAATCAACCTCGTTGCTCCTGAGATTTTGCTCCTTTTATATTTTTAATAATGCTTTACACTCAATTTTGTGTTTTGAGTTCGTTCATGGAGTTTTGGGCTCTTTGGCATAATTACTCTTTTATTAATTTAATAGAGGCTAAAATGAGACCATAATACACACATTATGCCGCCGCTTTTAACATTAACATTATGGCAGTTTTTAATACGACAAATTAGGTTCACAGAAAAATTGGACTGCGATTGCGTTAAAAATTTTCAACTCTTGGAATTCAAATTTTCACCCTTGGAAATTTTGGTCCCAAGAGTAGACATCACTCCTTGGAAAAAATCTCTAACAGAAATTCGGGGTTTACTATCAGAGGACATACAATGTAGTATTGTACAATGCCATGGTAGAAACACTGTTCATTTTATGAGTAAAGATAATATCAACAAAATTATAGAGAAGTAAGTAATTTAAATTCATCATATTTCTTACCTCATAGACACTTCCCAGCACCGTCTTACTAAGTATGATGATATTAGTGAATAGGAAGACATGGAAGGACTACGATGAGCTGGAGGGAGTACAGGCCTTCAAGAGAAAGTAAATGTTGGAAAAACTATATTATCAGATATATGGTGACTTACACTAAAATCAACATTACAAGAAGGCTCAATTTTCATGGAATTAAGACTTAAAAAAATATTTCTTAAAATAAGGCAAAAAAAAAATGTGTGAGTGTTCCCATCTGGACCGCCCGTATACCATCCGTCCCTACCGTTAACTCGAGGCATGTAAGATATTTTGCTACTATTTCAGAATCTTCCTTTACATAATTACTGGTTCTGTTTTCAGTACAGTATGAAGTACCACATTCACAGCATGTTCTCAATATCTGCCAAATACTAACCTCCAGCACAGTCATAAGTGGTACCCATGTGTTGCATTCTGATCACACATAGCCATGAGTATGGCATTAAGACTGTGGGTAAGTTAGGCTTAGCCGGGCCATATTCGACGGCCCCTGAATATGTCATCCCAGTGAGTATACATACAGCTGTGGGGAAACATGATAGAGAATAGCGTACATAGATTAATTTGGAACTAAAAAAAATGCTGATATTTTTAGACTTTTAGATTATTTCCTCTGCGCATTCATATATCGTGTGTGTTGGAACTCGTAATGAACTAATGTCTCGCATACATTTTAAAATTGCGACTAGAGGGCCTTATTGCAGAGGGTGCTTTGGTTGCTACAATGCATAATTTGCAGTTATGTTAGAAAGGAAAAGACCTACATGGTTTGCTTGCTACTACTCGAATGTCAATAAGATACATGGATGATTCAAGGCAAACAGATTTCCAAGCACATATATTGGATATGTGAATTCATATAAATTTGACACTCAATAAATTTTCTTACTAGATTTTGTTATAGAAATACCTTAAAGTAAAAAACAAGGTCAAATTTAAACAATGCTGATGTTTTTGAAATTTAAACTACTTAGTCTCCAGGTAGGACAGGATGTATATATTTATTATCTTCCTGAGATGGCCAGTGCACGATGGGTTTGAAAAAAAACCATGTGCGCTTGGCCGGATTCGAACCGGCGACCTTCGTATTACATGACGAAGATCTAACAGACTGAGATATCAAGCAGGGTCGGTAGAAGAACGATAGAGATCATCTATTAGGTGTTAGGTTCGAAAGGTGTACTTCGCTTTCCTAGGGATGCATCAGAGTATTTAATTCAAAAAACAAAATATAATGGGATATGTTAAATATACAGTTCTGATGCGCTCCGCTAGGAAAGCGAAGGACACCCTTCGACCTAACATCTATAGATGATAGCTATCGTTCTTCTACCGACCTTGCTTGATAGCTCATTTGGTTAGAGCGTCGTGCATTGAATACGAAGGTCGCCGGCTTGAATCCGGCCCAGCGCCCATGGGTTTTTTTTTTTTGTGTTTTCAACACCATCGTGCGCTGGCCATCTCCAGGGAAGATAATATATAAATATATAACATGCTCTGTTTTTGTATAAGAGCAAATAGAAATTTCACTAATTTGTAGCAAAGAAAAACATTTTTAAGCTTATTCAGATAGGGATATATTTGAAGATCTGAAAAATCAGTAAGAATTGGGGACTTTATGAATTTTTAGTGACACCCACTATTCTGAAAACTTTCTGTGCATCTTTATTTGGAAAATCATTATATGGAAATGCGCTCTGTATTTAGTAACTAGAAAGATTTGTTAATGACAAATTTAAAAAGCTTTCAAAAAATCATTGTCATCCATTATGAAGGAATCCACACAAAAGAGGAGGAACACTTCTTTTAAGGGATGATCTCTAACTCTACAAATTCCTGAGCCACTCAAGTAAAAATCTTTGAATCTGTAAATGTTTTTGGTGACTTCTAAGTTGTCTAAAAATCCCAAAAATCTTTAAAAGCTAAACTGATGCACTGACCTTCTCGATGGCTGCATTGGACGGACTAGGTTGTCTGGTGAGGACCTCTGGTGGCAGGTAATTCCTAATTGTCTGGTCTACTTGTGTCTACTGATTCTGCAAATTTGTTACTCTACACTGGGACATAGTAGATAGGTGTAAGGCTGATAACAAAGCTGGGTAAACCATCTGACACTGCTGATTCTGTTAAATATAAAAATATTTTTAATTTGTTTATTTTTTTGTGTTTCAATAAGTAGTCTTACTTTGCAATGATACAGCTCTATTTGTTGCCTTGATATGTGTTTAATATTTTTTTGTCTTAATCATGATGTTTCAAGGGGAAGAGCAATGTTCGTCGTAATTATATTTTTGTTATCTTTGGTTTGTATTTTTATCCTTGATAAGGAACAGTTAATATGTTCAAAATGATGAAGACCTACGATTTTTTTCTCCCAGGACTCTGTAACTTATAATAGCGTACTTTGTGCTCTTGTGCACTGGCAAACTCTTTGTAGTGCACTACTGTGTGTTGGTTTTGTTTTGTGCTTTTCATGTAAGTGCACATTGTCTGATCTAGGAGCTTGTAGCTTCGGTTGAAAAGCTCTGTCTTTGTTCTCTGCCATTTAATTAGTACAATATTGTGTGCTGTTGTTTTGTTTTGCGCCTTTTAATTAATTAAAATGTAATTGTCTGTCTTTCCCTCCCTTTATTTTGCCCCCGTCGTTTTGTATGGGTTTCCTCCTGTTACCTCCTTGTTAACCTGTTCTCCTTGTAAGCCATGCTGGCTTGTTTGCGCAATTTAATTGCAGCAGTACAAATGTGTGTGTCAAATTTTAACTACTTAGTTCTCCAAGAGACCAAGGTGAACAATATGTTTTTTGTCTGTAATTCA